>NW_012192922.1:1377721-1431314 GCF_000504015.1 Erythranthe guttata
ACCCCCAATTTAGCCCAATTTCATCAATTAACCAATTTTAACCCTAATTTCAATTTGACCCCAATTTTAACCCTAAATTCTTATCAGAGTTCCACCAATCCTTATGCATCTAAACATTTCTCTTAATATGTACATCATTGGGCCCCGGGATTTAAACAAATATATCACATTAACCCCCCAATTTTTTTTTTCAGAAAATATTTTTTTTCTGAAATGTTTTTTTTTTCCGGCCAGATTCCGGCGTTGACTTTTTTTTTTTTTTTTTTTTTTTTTTTTTTTTTATAATTTTGTTTTTTCTTAATTTTTTTTTAATTAATATTACTGTCTTGGCTGCTAAATCATTGTCTCCGGCAGTTATTTAACTGCCGGAAACAGTAATTTAGCTGTTAATTGACTTTTTTTTTTCTTCAAAAATAGTTTAATTAATATTACTGTATCTTGCTAAATTACTGTCTCCAGCAGTTATTTAACTGTTAGAGACAGTGATTTAACTGTTAATTGACTTTTTTATTCTGAAAAAAAATATTTTTAATTAATATTACTGTATTCGTTTGCTAAATTACTGTCTCCAGCAGTTATTTAACTGTCGGAGACAGTAATTTAACTGTTAATTGACTTTTTTTTTCATTTTTTTTCTTAAAAAAAATATTTTAATTAATAGTACTGCCTTAGATGCTAAATTAATGTATTCAACAGTAATTTAACTGTCTTAGACAATAATATTAATAATATTACTGTTCGGAAAAATAATATTCATAATATTACTGTCCCAAACAGTAATATTACTGTCTGAGACAGTAATTCAGTAGCTAAAACTGTAATATTAATTAAAATATTTTTTTCTTCTAAGAAAAAAAAATCAAAAAAAAAAAAAAGTCAACGCCGGAGACTGGCGGTCAACGGTGGTTGACCGGCCGGAAAAAATCTCAGGAAAAATAAAAGGTAAAAAAAAAAAAAGAAAAAAGAAAAAAAGTCAACGCCGGAGACCGGCGGTCAACGGCGGAAATCTGGCCGGAATCTGGCCGGAATCTGAATATTTCAGAAAAAAAAATTATTTTCTGAAAAAAAAGTTTTGGGGGTTAATGTGATCTATTTGTTTAAATATGGGGTCAATGTGTAATATTAAGGAAGTTAGAGCATAATGGATGGAATTGATAAGAATTATATTGTTGAGGGTATTTTAGACTAAAGACATGGGGATGGGCTTAATTGAGAGGTTGTTTTTTTTGTGGACCAAAATACATTTAAGTCCCATGTGATTGGCCTTTTTGCTATTCGCCCATAAAGGAAAAGAAAAATACGTCTGGGCCATCTCACGTTATTCAATATAAAAAAGGGTAAAATATCGATAACAAATTGTTTCATGTGGTAATATAGGGATAGTTATAGTTTTGGTGCCTATATTATACAATGTTTTAAAAACACAAAATTGGTTTTCAAATAATTAGTTTTTCTATAATTTTGTCCACCAAGTGTAACTTGGACAGGAAAAGCACGTGTTTAGCATTTGACCACGCACTTACTTAACTCTAGTTTTAATGGAGATATTTGCTAAACACTCCTTATTTTGGACTTATATAAGTAGAGATCGTAGTTGCTATATGAATATAGGTATAGGTCCTTTTACCACAAAAAAAATAGGTATAGGTCCTTTGCGTTTGGTGTTGAGATACAGTTCCGATAGTTTACAATTTGCAGGGTATGTCTTAAGTTACATTTTACAAACACTTTGTTTAATGTTTTTGCTGTTTGCAACGTGTTCCGTAAACAATTTTTTTATTAGTGTTTTTAATGATGATGATTTTTTTTTTTCAGTTTGCAGTTTGCATTTGGCGAAGTCATAGGTAATTTATTGCTTGCAATTCAATAATGCAAGTTCTGCTGAATTTTTTTTCTTCAATTTGTTGTTTGCATTTGTCGAAGTCATAGGTAATTTTTTGTTTGCAATTTAGTAATGCACATTATGGATTTCTTTTTTCAGTTTATTGTTTGCATTTGACGAAATCATAGGTATTTTGTTGTTTGCAATTCAATAATACAAAATCTAATTTTCAGTTTGCTATTTGCAGTGCACAATGTCATATGCGTCGCGAGAAGAGTCAAAGTTCCCGGAGCGTTTTTGGAGTATGAGTTTGTAAAATAAATTGTATATTTTTTTATGATTTATTTAATTTTTTAGTTAATATTTGGAAGAAATATTTTTGGGAATTTGTTTTGATAGAAAGATTTTTTGAGATTTGATTTGATTTTAATTAAGGGTATTTTCGCCACTATAAATATTATTAATTTATTAAAAATGAAATGCTAAATCCCACACTATTTTTTACCAAATCATGCACATAATTAAAATTATTTCTCTCTCCAAAACTTCTCTTCTCCTTTCCCACCCCTATTCCTTTTTCCTAATTTTTTCACAAAATCACACACTAAAAACATCCCTAGCATTCCAAGTTCGAATTTGACAAAAATCTTTTATTGTTCAAACTAAAATAAAGTTGGAATTTGAGGAAAATATTCGAATTGAGATGAATTTGAATAATTATAAATACTTAATGAAATTGAATAAATATAAAAAAAAAACGGAAATAATTTTTTATGATTATTCATGTAAAAAATTAATGAATTTTGTGTGACTTGGATAAAAATCATTTTAGAGAGTATTTGAGTAGAGAGATTTTTTTTTTTTTTTTTTTTTTTTTTTTTTTTTTTTTAATTTATGTGTGAGATTTAGTAAATTTTAGTGTGGGATTTAACATGCCCCTTATTAAAAACATAGAAATTTTGACTTGGATCTACACACATAAATTATAATATAGAGGGACCTATAGCAAATTGTCCAATTTTTAATTTACTCCTAATTTAACTTTATTATTACAAATACGTCAAAAAAAAACCAAATCCCCAAAAATTTGTTCTGAATGCCCCGCCCCGTCTGCCATTTTCATCTCCACCGCCGAACCATCAACGACGAATCCCTCTCCAATCGCCATGGACGCCATCGGAGAGCACCAATCGTGAGCTCGTCCCAATTGGGAACCACAAGAATAAAAAATACCTCTTCATTTAAAAATTAAAATTGAAATACAATGAAATTTTTATCAATGAATAATAAAAATACCATAAAATTTATAAGATTAGGCAAAATTGGATTTCTTGAATAAATGACTAAAAACAATATCTCTGAAATTATAATATACGTTCAATTATTTTTTACATATGATTTATTTTTAATAATTACAAAATAATGAAATAAATTATATTTATAAAATTGAAATACAACTCTTTAATAGAATTTGGCATAATCAAATTAATTATAGTGTTTTTGATTAAAAAACTAAAATAATTAAATGAATAGTATTTGTGTATTAAATATAATGTAATAATTCCTAGAAAACCTCCTATGATATTTTTTTCATTTCACATTTTTAGTAGATTTATTGAATTTAATTTTATTTGGACGAATTTGTATGAATAAGCTGATATTGGGGCTAAATAAAAAAATATAGGTAAAAATAAGGGGGTTGATGTGTGTTTGTCACGTGACTTTTCTGTCCGAACTAACAACAATTTCAAACAGTAAATGAAAATTAAAAAAACTGGTTATTTGAGCAACAATTTCGTTCCAGAAAAAAATCAAGCCAAAATTGAAAAAGATGTATAATATAGGGACCAAATCTGTAACTATTCCTAGTAATATGCGAAAAATAAACAATATTATTTATTTTATAACAATGTGGAATTCAATAACCAATTAGAAGGCTCTTATGCATGGATGTGCTCTATTACCCCTGCACGTGATTACATTGCTTGAATAAAAATCCATGTATGAACGTAGCTTATTTATCAAGGGGTAATGCCAAATAGGCCCATGACAAAAACACTATATTAAAAAAGGGACATCCAACTTTTTTGTCTTTCAAATAAATTCAGCTCATTCAAACTTATTTACAAATAAGGAAAATCCTTTTATATATATTAACCAATTCACTCATTTGGCTGAGATCTTGCCTGGAAAAGGCTTGGGTAGGGTCAGTTCGTTTGGCGCTTCGAGGCTGTCTTCGACTCATAGAAGAAGGAAGCCCACTCTTTTTTAGATTTAAGACAAGAAATGGAGTAAGGGACGGGAAGCTACTCTTGTTCATCATGCGCCTTGTGTGCTTTGTATTCTCTATCGCTTGGGAATAAACGATCGCGATGTAGCAGGGTCGTGATAACTCTCTTCAAGCGGATCAACAAAGGCGAGATCAGCTCACTTGCTCACCGACCCGTCTCTTATATTATATGATAAACTAAGTCCATCAACTATATAAGAAGAGGAGACAGAGAGGTAGTAAGTTGCCCGCTTGTAGCAAGTTCTTACAGGACGTAGCTAAACCTTCCGAGGGACATCCTTCTATGTCAAAGAAATCTTACCCCACAATGCCAGTAGTTGATAACCATTATACGGATTAAGCCCGTTCAACTCCAATTTCATGATTTACATCCCAATTTGGCCCAATTTCATCAATTAACCAATTTTAACCACAATTTTAATTTTGACCCCAATTTTGACCCGCCACCACCGGAGACCGCCGGTCGCCGCTGTTGACCGGTGTTGACCGTCGGTCTCCGCCGTTGAATTTTTTTTTTTTTTTTGAAAAACTATTTTTTTTTCCTGAATTTTTTTTTCCGGCCGGTCAACTGCCGTTGACCGCCAGGTCAACGACGTTGATTTTTTTTTTTTTTTTTTTTTTTTTTTTTTTTTATAGTTTTGTCTTAAAATAAATATTTTGATTAATATTACAGTCTTGGCTGCTAAATTACTGTCTCCGGCAGTTATTTAACTGTCGAAGACAGTAATTTAACCGTTAATTGACTTTTTTTTTCTTCAAAAATATTTTAATTAATATTACTGTATTCGTTGCTAAATTACTGTCTCCAGCAGTTATTTAACTTTCGGAGACAGTAATTTAACTGTTAATTGACTTTCTTATTCTTAAAAAAATATTTGTAATTAATATTATTCGTTGCTAAATTAATGTCTCCAGCAGTTATTTAACTGTCGGAGACAGTAATTTAACTGTTAATTGACTTTTTTTTTTTTATTTCTAATTTTTTTTCTTAAGAAAAAATATTTTAATTAATATTACTGCCTTGGATGCTAAATTACTGTCTCCAGCAGTCATTTAACTGTCGTAGACAGTAATTTAACTGTTAATTGACTTTCTTATTCCTAAAAAAATATTTGTAATTAATATTATTCGTTGCTAAATTTCTGTCTCCAGCAGTTATTTAAATGTCGGAGATAGTAATTTAAATGTTAATTGATTTTTTTTTTTTTTTTTAATTTTTTTTCTTAAAAAAAATTATTTTAATTAATATTACTGCCTTTGAAAGAATTTAAGGTCCCGAATTCGTTTAATACAGAGGTGTTATCTTAAGTGTTATGACACTTGAACAAACATGCAGCGGAAATATAACAATAAGAGAACAATACTCAGAGTTAAAAATGTTCACAAGTAAAGACTTGTGAACTTGCCCTTTACAGGACGGAAAAAATATATTAAAATCAGTATTCCAAGAATACAAACAGAAGAAGTGCGAAAACTTCTTCCTTATGAATGAATCATTCTCATGATCATTCTTACAATCAAATCTAGATACTAAAAGAAAAATATTAAAAATTCTAGATTCCAAAGAATGTACTCATAAAGAGTACGTACAAACAGATCCTAGAAACACACTAAAATTCTCGAGATTAAAACTTCAGCACCCTTTTTGTTTCTTCGAAATCTGTAAAATTCTTGAGTCTTGAGTTTGGTATTTATAGACTTGCCAAACTTCCACTCCTCAGCCCATGATCTGCAAGAAAACCAACCACAAGAGCACTCAAGAAAGTGGGTTAGTGGGTTAGTTTGGAAGTTTAAGATAAATTCCACAATTTAATCCACTAAGCACTACTTAACCCACTAACTAAAATTTAGTTTAGAGAGTAAGAAAGTTAAAAACACAATGTGGAATTAATCCACGTGTTTCAAACTCCCCCTTTTTAACTTTCTGATCAAAACTAAATCTTAGTCAAAAACTCCCCCTGAGGTATTGCTTGAACTCCCCCTGAATTTGATAATACCAAAAATAATATAGAGAAAACAATTCAAACATAGTTTCGGGCACGTGTACGCAGCGGAAAACAAAAATTTAATGTGATTTAAACGACTTTAAAGCACACAAGCACATGCCCGACAAATTAAAATCAATAAATTGCGTACCTTTGCGCTTCCAGCGAAATCAAAAAACAACATACATGCTAAATAATTTAACCGAATTTAAATCAATTAACATGCTCGCGTTTAAACCAAATAACATGCTTGCAACGATTAAAACGATTCCACATAATCACATAAAATCATACGAAAGCAAACATGAAAATATAGTTTAAACGTAAACGAATCGAAACAAGGGATTCGTGTGTTTACCTCTTGAAGCGTGAGGTAGGAGCGCTTGGCAAGTCGAGATTGCTACGGAAACCAATCCGTACAATCGGGGCAGCAGCGGTGCAGCGGCAGCAGCGGTGAAACGGCCACGGCGGCGCGTGGATTTCACGCGTGGTCTTCCGGGGCGGCGCGTGGGGTAGCGTGCGGCTTCGTCTCGTGCGCTGCTCCTCGATTCCTCGATCTTTGATCTTCCTCCTCTCGGATTTCACCTCGTATACTTCGATCTACTAAACACGTGGCACTAGACACGTAATAGTTAGAAAAACGGAAGAAAAAGAGAAGGAAATAAGCTACCAAGACAATCGGCCGACGAACGGCCAATTCCGGCGAAACGGCGGGGTGGACGGCGGTGGTGGCCGCGGGAGAGAGAGGGGCCGAGAGAGAGAGGTGGACGACTAGGGTTAGGGTTTGTCTTGTGTGTGTGCAAGACCTATAAATCAAGTATTTATATGTCTTGCATAAAACCCTAGCGGGCTTAAGTTGGACCGGGCCCAACAGCTTAAGTCCGTTAGTACTTTTAATTGCTCGTCTCTCTTAATTCAATGACCGAAAAATTGCAACGATTACATTTTCGGAATCATTAGAATGTCCTCGTCATTACGAGTGCCATCTCTCATTTTCCAACTTTCCAAAAGTGGAAACCCTAGTTCAGTGCACTTTCTAAATTTGGAAACTTCCCGATTTAGAAAGTTCACTAATACGTTCGCCTATTCTTTTCCTTTTTCTTATTCTCATTCGTAATTCCAAATTACGAATGTTGGACTCAATCGTATTGACTTCCAATTATGCAAAGATAAACTATTTTATCTCTGACCGTTTATTCAAAGATCTCATGTGCACGAGCAGTGTGACCCTCGATGGTTCAGGTGTAAGCTAGCCGTGGGTCCACAACTCTTTGTGGTCAAAACTCGTCCCTTAGAGTTACGATTAAGATGAAGCTCGTTTCACCTTAATCACCCAACGAATCAAGATTGGCGTCTAGCAACTACGCGTCATGATTCCCTAGATACAAATGAAGTGCCTGCAAGAACCTTCAGATATAGTTAACGTACAGTACGGTCCCTTCGATTCATATGTCCCGATCGAACTAGAGGCATTGGTTCATCGAGACCTCTTTATATGTTCGATGACGGTGCGATCGTTCTAAGTGTTGTAATCCTTACGTGCATGACTTAGAGAATCGAATTCTCTAATCATCACTTAGTCAGCTCTGGCCAGAGACTTAGAATGATTACAAACTTTCAGAACACACATGACATCCAAGACTATTCTAGCGATCGAATCCCCGACTACAATGCACAGACCTCCCACTAGATTTCGGACTGCACGAACACTGGCCCTTGGGATGGTCCTCGATGGAACTCAGGGACAAGTCACGATACAGCTGGTCCTCTAGTGAAGTCACGGTGATGTCTAGGTCATAAGGACTAATGGTGTACAACTATACCATAGATATCTCTACTCGATTATTGGGAACCACTTAGAGATTTCTAGGGTGAGGGAGTTCAGTGAACTCGTCAACTTACGAGCACCCACTTATGCATGCCGATATCACAATACCGTTTACTGATGAGATGCAGTACACATACACTAAGTGCTAGTCTTAATGGGAAAGGCCGATATCCTCATTAGTGGCGTAACCCTTCGACTAGGAACACGTTTAACAGTTATAATAGTTGAGTAAATATCTCACGATCCTAACGATCAATTACTAGTACTTGTAATAACTGTAAGGACTATATCTATGCTTGTGACAAAGGGACAAAGATATAGAATGCCAAGGTGTTTTATCATTAATACGAATAAAGGTTCGTTTATTACAATAATAAATACGAAAGACCACAGCCACATATGAAGCCTTCCGGCTGCGCCATGTAAATTTCTTCCTCAATATCTCCATTAAGGAAGGCGGTCTTCACATCCATTTTCCATATCTCGTAGTCGTACCACGAAGCTATGTCCAGCAAAATCCTAATGGACTTCAGCATCGCGACTGGCGAAAAGGTTTCCTCATAGTCAACACCTTGCCTTTGAGTGTATCCTTTTGCTACCAATCTAGCTTTATAGGTCGATACCTTTCCATCAACTCCAATTTTCTTCTTATAGATCCACTTGCAGCCTATAGGAACAATTCCTTTGGGTGGATCTACCAAGGTCCATACCTTGTTGGAGTACATGGAGTCCATTTCGGATTTCATGGCAGTTAGCCAATGTCCCATGTCCGCATCCGATACGGCCTCATTGTATGTTCTTGGATCTTGTCCAAGATCAACATGATCTTCATCATTTTCGAGGAGGAATAACCTATCTGGCATTTTCCGAACTCTTTCGGATCTACGTACCGTAGGTTCATGAGGTATATTAGTGGTTTGTTGTATTGGTTCGATTACTTGTTCTTGCGTTTGAACTTCATTTTGTGGTTCTTGAACTACCTCAAGTTCTATCATGCTGCCCTTTCTATCGGATAGAAACTCCCTTTCCAAAAAGGTGGCATTTCTCGAAACAAACGTCTTTGCTTCCTTGACATAGTAGAACTCGTATCCCATCGAGTCTTCGGGATACCCCACAAAATAGCATAAGTCGGATTTACTATCCAACTTATCTCCCACTAATCGCTTCACATAAGCGGGACAACCCCATATCCTAATATGTTTGTAGTTGGGTTTCCGGGAATGCCAAAGTTCATAAGGTGTGGATTTAACTGCTTTGGTGTTAACTCTATTCAGCATGACCCCACAAGTATGCCGGTAAGTTTGTGAACCCCATCATTGATCGAACCATATCTAATAAAGTTCGATTCCGACGTTCGGAGACTCCATTAAGTTGAGGAGTTCCCGGTGGAGTCCATTGGGATTGTATCCCATTTTCTTTTAGATAGTCAATGAACTCGATGCTCAAGTATTCTCCACCACGATCGGATCGCAGCTTCTTAATACTTCGTCCGAGTTGCTTTTCTACATCGTGTCTAAAATCTTTGAACTTTTCAAATGTTTTAGACTTGTACTTCATCAAGTACACATACCCATACCTAGAATAATCGTCGGTAAAGGTAGCGAAGTAGTTATATCCACCCTTCGCACTAACACTTAGTGGACCACATACGTCTGTATGGATCAAATCCAAAAGACCCTCGGCTCGTTCCATTTTCCCTTTCTAGGGTGACTTGGTCATTTTCCCTTTAAGGCAGGATTCACAAGTTTGCAGTGATTTCATGTCCTCCAAAGAGAACAATCCTTCACTGACAAAATCGTTCATCCTTCTTAAAGAGACATGACCTAATCTAGCGTGCCAAAGTTGTGCGGGGTTGTGATCTATCTCCTTACGTTTTGCTGATATAACATTAATAGGTATTTCATTTGGATTTAGTTCATACAAGTTGTTTAATAGTCGTCCTTTGCAAATTAAATTCTCATTCTTTTGTATAATGCAAATCGAATTTCCAAAAACAAAAGTAAAACCTTCAATATCTAATACATGAATAGAAATAAGGTTTCTAATGAGCGA
Organism: Erythranthe guttata; assembly: GCF_000504015.1. The sequence goes on from NW_012192922.1 coordinate 1,387,699, forward strand.
CGGAACAAATAAACAATCGTTCAAAACAATAGGAAAACTAGAATCCAAAACATTTAAGTAAATTGTGCCAATGGCTTCAGCAGCAACTCTTGCTCCATTCCCCATCCTTAGGTAGGTCTCACCCGCCCTAAGCCTTCGACTTCTTGTCATTAGCTGCAAATTATTGCACAAATGTGAGCCACAGCCCGTATCCAATACCCAAGAAGAAGAGTTGACAGACAAATTTACGTCAATGAAATACGTACCCTTTTCAGAACCTTTCTGCTTTAGGTAAGCCTTGCAGTTGCGGCGCCAATGTCCTTTCTTTCCACAGTGATGGCAAGCATCATCAACTTGTTTGCCAACCTTTGCTTTGGGGCCCCCACTACCTTCACCCACTTCGAACTTGCTGTTTGGGAAGGGAACTCTTTCCTTTCTCTTCTTTTGGAAAGAACTCTTCTTTCCAGAAGTAGCAGCAATGAGAACAGACTTCTCTTTCTTAATGGTGGACTCGAAGCTGACCAACATGTTCATTAACTCATCCAAGGGAGGATCTAGTTTGTTCATGTTGAAGTTCACTATGAACGATTCATAGGAACTAGGAAGGGATAACAGGATCAAATCCAACGAGAGCTCGGCCGGGAGGGTGACATCAAGATTCACTAGCTTTTCAAGGAGAGTGATCATTTTGAGACAGTGCTCGTGGACCGAAGTCCCTTCGCGCAGTCTCGCTGTGATCAACTCCTTTGTAGCAGCGTACCTCGATGCCCTAATATTCTCACTATACATGCTATCGAGATGAGCCTTTATATCGAAAGCATGCATGTGAGACTCATATTTCCTCGCAAGCGCGGGCTCCATGGCGGCTATCATATAGCACCTAGCATGAGTGTCATCTTTCTTCCAAACTTCATAAGTTTCCTTTTCAGCATCAGTCGCTGTGGCAGGTATAGTGGCGGGAAGCCTCTCGTTCAAAACATAGAGACGCCCCTCAACAGTTAGCACAAGCTTAAGACTACGCAACCAATCTAGGTAATTAGGGCCATTGAGTTTATTGTCGAGGATTGACATTATGGGATTCTTAGACATGATTATCTGAGACATATAGAGAAGAGGATTATTAGAGATTCGCGTTAAATGATGGTTACAATTAAATGTTTGGACTTATGTTATTTAATTGTTCTCCCACTAATTTTATCGAGTTCCACTTCCCTCTAGTAGACAAACGAGAAAACTGATTTTTCTTAATGGGCTTTAGGTCCAATAGACAAATATAACCCGTAGTTAATCTAGCCCGATTATATTTGCCCAAAGGTAGATCACAATCAATCATATCCACAATATGACCCTAAATTAATTTTCCTCACACTTGATAATGACCTAAGTAAATCTCGCGAATATCAAAATCGTCGTGTGTCAAGTCTAACCTACCAATCAAAGATGCTCATAGAACTTGATTATGCCAAACTAATGCAGTCCCTAGTTAATCTAGCCGACCACGTTAATCCAACATAACCCTTTTCTATGGCTACCTTCATCAATATGTCAATTGAATTACAGCTTACTCTACCATAGCCCTCCCCGCTAACACGGCTTACTGCACTACAGCAAAGGGCTACACATAATCCAACCGTTGGCAGAAGGAAAGAAATAACTCAACAGATTGGGTTTTTCTTTATAGCTTGAAATGATTCTCAATTAGATTAAGAATGAGGGGTTTTACTAAAAGTTTTATCTCATCAGAAGGTTCGGATTGGTCTATGTGATTCCTACATCTATGTTCTCTAAAGATATATGGAAACGCATATTGTCCTAAAAGGAACATACGACCTAATTATATAATTAATTACATTAATTAATTATCGGGTTTTTCAAAATAATAATAGAACCTCAACTAGCATAAATCATTCAAATAATGTTGAGGTACTATTAATTAAGTTGAACTTATAATCAATATTATATATGTGTTCTATTAATTGAAATCAATTTAACAATTTAAATCAATTTAATTAATCTAACACCTATTTACTAAAATAGATTATTGTTGATCCAATTATCTAATTGGGATTAATTGAAAATAATTTTCCAAAAATTAAAATCAATTTGTTTTAAGTTTAATTTTAGAAATCTGAAATAAATTTATTTTTTTATTTTTTTTATTTTTTTTTTTATTTTCAGTGAACCGGTTCGGCCCAACCGGTCTAACCGGTTCGGACCGAAGCGGTCCGGTTCTGTCCGGTCCAGCTGACCCAAATCAGTGGGCCGGGTCAGTCGGACCGGGAAATGGTCTGACCGAACCGAATCCACGTGGATTCGGTCAACTAAATCGCACACAACCATCGAACCGGCCGGTCCGACCGGTTCGATCCGAACAATTAAAAACCGACATTTTTAAAACAATTTCAGATCCGATATTCCAATTTTAAACAATTTTAAAGGTGGAAAAATTCTAAACAATATTTCGAAAATATTTTAAACTTACGAAAACTCCCAATTACATAATACAACAATCACTACTTTAATAAATCGAACATGCATAAAATCATAGCATATTATACAACGCAATTAATTACGCAACGAGCTCTGATACCACTGTTGGGTTTCGGGCACGTGTACGCAGCGGAAAACAAAAATTTAATGTGATTTAAACGACTTTAAAGCACACAAGCACATGCCCGACAAATTAAAATCAATTAATTGCGTACCTTTGCGCTTCCAGCGAAATTAAAAAACAACATACATGCTAAATAATTTAACCGAATTTAAATCAATTAACATGCTCGCGTTTAAACCAAATAACATGCTTGCAACGATTAAAACGATTACACATAATCACATAAAATCATACGAAAGCAAACATGAAAATATAGTTTAAACGTAAACGAATCGAAACAAGGGATTCGTGTGTTTACCTCTTGAAGCGTGAGGTAGGAGCGCTTGGCAAGTCGAGATTGCTACGGAAACCAATCCGTACAATCGGGGCAGCAGCGGTGCAGCGGCAGCAGCGGTGAAACGGCCACGGCGGCGCGTGGATTTCACGCGTGGTCTTCCGGGGCGGCGCGTGGGGTAGCGTGCGGCTTCGGCTCGTGCGCTGCTCCTCGATTCCTCGATCTTTGATCTTCCTCCTCTCGGATTTCACCTCGTATACTTAGATCTACTAAACACGTGGCACTAGACACGTAATAGTTAGAAAAACGGAAGAAAAAGAGAAGGAAAGAAGCTACCAAGACAATCGGCCGACGAACGGCCAATTCCGGCGAAACGGCGGGGTGGACGGCGGTGGTGGCCGCGGGAGAGAGAGGGGCCGAGAGAGAGAGGTGGACGACTAGGGTTAGGGTTTGTCTTGTGTGTGTGCAAGACCTATAAATCAAGTATTTATATGTCTTGCATAAAACCCTAGCGGGCTTAAGTTGGACCGGGCCCAACAGCTTAAGTCCGTTAGTACTTTTAATTGCTCGTCTCTCTAAATTCAATGACCGAAAAATTGCAACGATTACATTTTCGGAATCATTATAATGTCCTCGTCATTACGAGTGCCATCTCTCATTTTCCAACTTTCCAAAAGTGGAAACCCTAGTTCAGTGCACTTTCTAAATTTGGAAACTTCCCGATTTAGAAAGTTCACTAATACGTTCGCCTATTCTTTTCCTTTTTCTTATTCTCATTCGTAATTCCAAATTACGAATGTTGGACTCAATCGTATTGACTTCCAATTATGCAAAGATAAACTATTTTATCTCTGACCGTTTATTCAAAGATCTCATGTGCACGAGCAGTGTGACCCTCGATGGTTCAGGTGTAAGCTAGCCGTGGGTCCACAACTCTTTGTGGTCAAAACTCGTCCCTTAGAGTTACGATTAAGATGAAGCTCGTTTCACCTTAATCACCCAACGAATCAAGATTGGCGTCTAGCAACTACGCGCCATGATTCCCTAGATACAAATGAAGTGCCTGCAAGAACCTGCAAGAACCTTCAGATATAGTTAACGTACAGTACGGTCCCTTCGATTCATATGTCCCGATCGAACTAGAGGCATTGGTTCATCGAGACCTCTTTATATGTTCGATGACGGTGCGATCGTTCTAAGTGTTGTAATCCTTACGTGCATGACTTAGAGAATCGAATTCTCTAATCATCACTTAGTCAGCTCTGGCCAGAGACTTAGAATGATTACAAACTTTCAGAACACACAGGACATCCAAAACTATTCTAGCGATCGAATCCCCGACTACAATGCACAGACCTTCCACTAGATTTCGGACTGCACGAACACTGGCCCTTGGGATGGTCCTCGATGGAACTCAGGGACACGTCACGATACAGCTGGTCCTCTAGTGAAGTCACGGTGATGTCTAGGTCATAAGGACTAATGGTGTACAACTATACCATAGATATCTCTACTCGATTATTGGGAACCACTTAGAGATTTCTAGGGTGAGGGAGTTCAGTGAACTCGTCAACTTACGAGCACCCACTTATGCATGCCGATATCACAATACCGTTTACTGATGAGATGCAGTACACATACACTAAGTGCTAGTCTTAATGGGAAAGGACGATATCTTCATTAGTGGCGTAACCCTTCGACTAGGAACACGTTTAACAGTTATAATACTTGAGTAAATATCTCACGATCCTAACGATTAATTACTAGTACTTGTAATAACTGTAAGGACTATATCTATGCTTGTGACAAAGGGACAAAGATATATAATGCCAAGGTGTTTTATCATTAATACGAATAAAGGTTCGTTTATTACAATAATAAATACGAAAGACCACAGCCACACGTTGGCTTGTTGGTCACCTACTCTAACATGGTCAACCCATAATCTCCCAACATTTGTTTCATCCAAATTAGTTATACCACAACATCCTCCAGCAGCTACATATTCTGATTCAGCTGTTGAGAGTGATACACAATTTTGCTTTCTACTAAACCAAGAAACCAGATTATTCCCCAAAAAGAAACATGCACCTGAGGTGCTTTTTCTGTCACTAATATCCCCAGCCCAATCTGAATCACTAAGACCTATCAAATTTGAATTTTTGTCTTTGAAAAATTGAATCCCCAAGTCTACTGTACCTGCAACATACCTAATAATCATCTTCACAGCTTTAAGATGGGTGACTTTGGGATTAGCTTGATACCTGGCACACACACACACTAAACATAATGTCAGGCCTGCTTGCTGTTAGATACATAAGGCTTCCAATCATGCTTCTGTAAATAGTGCTGTCAACATCTTCTGCAACATCATCCTTGGACAGTTTTTGGCTGGAACCCATTGGAGTTTTCATGTGCTTGGCTGACTCCAACTCAAACCTTTTGACCAGATTAAGAGCATATTTCTTCTGATTTACAAACATTCCTTCACATGTCTGTTTGATTTGGAGTCCTAGAAAGTAATTCAACTCCCCTACCATGCTCATTTCAAAAGTGTGAGACATAGAATCTACAAAAGACTGTAAAAGGTTAGCACAAGTAGAACCAAAAACAATATCATCAACATATATCTGAACAATAATGATATGATTATTAGTTCTTCTAACAAATAGAGTTCTGTCTGCCTCTCCTCTGTTAAACTGTATTTCAAGTAAGAAGTCAGTGAGTCTTTGATACCAAGCTCTAGGAGCTTGTTTAAGACCATACAAAGCCTTCTTAAGCTTGAAAACATGATTAGGCTTGGCAGAGTCTTCAAAACCCTTGGGATGTTCTACATATGCTTCCTCATTTAAAACCCCATTCAGAAATGCACTTTTGATATCCATCTGATACAGTTTGATTTTAAGAAAGCAGGCTATAGCAAGAAGTAACCTAATAGATTCAATACTAGCTACTGGAGCAAAGGTTTCATCAAAATCTATACCTTCAATCTGAGTATAACCTTGTGCTACTAACCTAGCCTTATTTCTAACCACTGTACCTTTTTCATCAGTTTTGTTTTTGAAGATCCACTTAGTTCCTATTACATTTACATGGCTTGGTCTGGGAACTAAGTACCAAACATCATTTCTGATGAACTGATTTAACTCTTCATGCATTGCATTGACCCATAATTCATCCTTCATAGCTTCTGCAATATTCCTTGGTTCCACTGAAGACACAAAACAAGTAGTTCCAGTTAGTGCACATTCAGAAGATAAATTTGCAAATCTTAACATATCTCTGTAATTCACTTTCTCTTTTCTTCTGGTTCTTATTCCATCAAAGATATCTCCCACAACTTGAGTAGATGAGTGATTTTTCTGGATTCTACTTGATGGTTCCTTTCTGCAGACATCATGAGTTTGCTGCATTTCAGCTCCTGTGCTATCCGTAGGAAATATTGAGTCAGATGTGGTAACACTTGGCTCAACACCCTCTTCTCTTGAACCTGGACTGTCTGTATCTGGGCCATCTGTGGCAGAAGTGTCTTTTTGTCTTTCAGCAATTAGGTCATCAACTTCATCTTCAGCTGTTTTACTGCGGAGATCAGCAAAATCATCAAATACCACATTTACAGATTCAATAATGGTTCGAGTTCTTAGATTATATACTCTATAAGAATGACTGTTATTAGAGTATCCCATAAATAAACTCAAATCACTTTTTGAATCAAATTTAGCTAGATGATCTCTATCATTTAGAACATAGCAGACACATCCAAACACATGCATGTATTATAGATTAGGCTTTTTACCATAAAGAATTTCATATGAAGTCATCATAGACCCTAATCTTAGATACACACGATTTGAGATGTGACAGGCTGTGTTGACAGACTCAGCCCAAAACCTTTTAGACAGATTTTTTGCACTCATCATCACCCTAGCCATTTCCTGGATGGTTCTGTTTTTTCTTTCAGCAATGCCATTTTGCTGAGGAGTTTTTGGAGCAGAAAATTCATGCTTTATACCCTTTTTATTACAAAAAGCAAGAAATAAAGCATTCTCAAATTCTTTTCCATGATCAGATCTTATTCTACGAACAGAAACTTGAAATTGAGTTCTAACAAACCTGTACAAAGTTTTGAAAACTTCAAAAGTGTCTGATTTTTCTCTTAAAAAATACACCCAAGTATATCTTGAAAAATCATCAACACATACAAAGACATATTTTTTACCTCCTAGACTTTCTACCTCTATAGGACCCATAAGATCCATATGTACAAGTTCAAAACAAATAGTGGTACCAACGTGTTGCAACACTTTGTGTGGTACTCTGGTTTGCTTTCCCTTCTGGCACATTCCACATATAGGAATATCCTTGATCTTGAGATCTGGTACTCCTCTTATGGCATTGTACTTGTTGAGCAGCTTCAGATTTTTGAAGTTTGTGTGTCCTAGTTTCTGGTGCCACAGCTCTACTTCACTTACTCTTGAGCTCCTGCATGAGATGGTGTCACCTGTTTGATAGCAATTATCCATTGATCTGGAACCTGTCAGTACACAATAATTTTGATTATCAAACACAGAACAACCGTATTTATCAAATTCTACACGTAGATCATCATCACACAGTTGACTGATACTTATGAGGTTTGACCCCAATCCTTCAACATGTAGGACATTTGAAAGTTTTGGAAGTCCCTCAATACTGAGTGTTCCACGTCCAACCACTTTGCCTTTAGCTCCTCCTCCATAGGTTACTCGTCCTCCATTAAGTGTGTGGTAGTTTGATAGAAATTCCTTAGTTCCAGTCATGTGCCTAGAGCATCCACTATCAAAGTACCATGAACCTGAAATGTTAGCATTTAAAGAGGTGTATACTGCCTTGCACAAAAGTTTACCTTTGGGAGTCCATATTTTACACTCCTTTTTGGTAAATTCTACCTTTTTCTTTGAGGTGTTCCTTGGAGTGTTGTGGCTTATTTTATACAACATTTTGTCACTACTGAGTTTTTCACAAAATGGACGAATGTGTCCTGGTGAGAAACAGTAATGACAAACATAACCTCTTATTCTGGAATCTGGAGTGGTGACTGTGGACTTCCTGTATTCCTTACTGTTTGCACCCTTTTCTTTAACAAAGACAATTTCTTTCTTCTTTACTGGCTTCATTTGTTTTTTGAACCCTAGCCCTTCATGTTTGTAATGCTTTTCCATTGACACAATCTCTTCGAGTTTAGTTGTGCCATTATTCATCCTCTTGATTGCTAGAGTTGCCTTTTTGAGTTCATCTTTCACCTTTGCCAGTTCAAGATCCTTCTTGGTGATTCCAACCTGATACGAACCCCGTAGAACTTGTTACGAGACCCTAATACCTTACGCGGAAGCAAGATCGAAAACATCCAAAAAACAGATTCAAAGGGTGGAACCGCGACCCGTTGCCTATAAAGAGGCAAGAACCTTGGTATGTGAAGACGCCACAATCGATTGTGAAAGATCGATTGGTAAGTCGGGGTGAACAAACGGAATCCACCGATATGTTCGAAGAGTTCTTAAAGAACCAAAGAGAATATTCTCAATTAAATCATCAAAATTCATCTTATCAAATAAGCCAAATTGGCAACCTATTTATAAGGTCTAAAAAGACTCCTTTTTCACAAGGAAAAGGACTCCTACCTAAACTATAATAAGGAAACTTGTAAATAAGCAAATCCTAACCATAAAAAACTCTAAAATAATAAAAACATAATAAAACCTAAATTAAAAACGTGCATAATTAAATAAGATAACTTGATCTTCAAGTCGACTTCTCGATCACCCTTCTTAACTCGCGACATTGGGCTGTGCACGTGCATGCAATTAAAGCTCAATTTCGACACTGTTCCACTTCGAATATCTCTTCGCTCAAAACATAAAAGTTGTAGATGTTTCAGTTAGCTTTCCGAATCATTTTGAATCAGCTTAAATGGACTTCAGATGCGAGAGTTATAACTCGAATGGTAAACTCTGTCAGAATAGGCGAGAATCTCGGATGCATGGAATTCGACTTGTCCAACGACTTCTTCTCTTTATTTTCTTCCAATTCCAAACCACGGACTCTTCAATGGTCTTATTCAACCCTTTACTCTCCAAGGACAGCTCGAATAATGTCTTTAAACTCGTACGCTTTCGCGTCTTCCAATTCTTCGTCATGGAGCATCTCTGGATCGTATCATTCTCCCCCTCTTTAAAAGGATTCGTCCTCGAATCCGGACAAATATCACAAGGAGTATAAACAAAATTGACTTCATGATCAATCTCCCTCTTTGGCAGCATACTAACACATCGCTGCACCACATCGCAGAACACACCATCTTGCAGCCATTGAAATGTGTACGAACATGGATATTTTGTAGCTCGAATTCCCAATGCGTCCAACCTCTGTATAGAGAATGGATGAAGCATCTCTCTAGGCACCGCTATCTCATCAACATTCACACTGAGAGTTTGCACTTTGTTTAGCTCGACATTAACTTCATTGCATGGCTGACTCATATCATTCTCCACCTCTTCAAAAGGATTCGTCCTCGAATCCGAATCTTCAATTTCTTCTTCGAGTGGTGGGGCGGTTTTGCACTTTTGATCCTCCTCGGGCTGCAACTCTAAAATATCGTCTTGCATCCCTTCAATTTTTACACCAATGCTTTCCACGATGCCTTGAACATTTTCCTCCATGGGAATTTCAATGTTATCATTCCTCTGAGGTGGTGACACGTAAATAATATTTTTCTCCTTTGTAGAATCATCCTCAATGTTGGACCACAAGTTCACGAATTGCTTGCTCGGACACTCTCCTCTCTTAGTCTTGAATTGCTGCTCGGTTTTTGATTTCTCTCTTTTAGGCTTTTGTAACGATTCTCTCACCATGCTTGCTGGAGAACTCCTTTGCGATTCCCACCTCGGCGAACTCCATTCTTCTAACTTAGTAGCTTGCCTCAACCTTTGCAATTGTAAGTCCCTATAATATTGTGAAGGGACAAACCTCCTTCTCATGATTGCCTTCATGGACTCCCAATCTTCAATTGGTGGTTCGCCACAGCGGCGCCTACTTAAGACAAATTGGTCCCACCAAGTAATTGCATAGTCAATGAACGCTTCGACGGCGAGCTTCACCTTCTTCTTTTCGGAATAATAATGACAATCGAATTCGAGCTCAAGCTTTCTTTCCCATTGAATGTACGCCTCGGGATCACTCTTACCTTGAAAGGGTGTTATAATCAATTTCATTGAGCTACGGTTTTGATAAACTCCATCTCTTTCTCGACCAAAATATCCTCGGCTCGATCTATCCAATCCAGACCCTCATCCCATACTCTCCCTCCTTGATTTTGTAGCGTTCACACCAAAATTTTTATCACGAGCTACCTCTTTATCAGGATAAGGTATAACTGGTTGGTGAACATCACGTCGTACGTATGGCCCTCGAACATGTTGATCTTTGCGTAGTTCCTGTAGTTGGGTAACAATTCCTTCCATCCGATCTTGGAGTTCCTGGAAGCGTTTATCCATTGGCGACATCCTACGCTGCTGAATTCTTTCTCCTTTATAACCGGCCTTTTCGGACATGATCAAAGCAATTTTTTTTTATTTTTTTATTTTTAACGACACTAACAAAACCTAACTTGGGCTCTAAAAACTACAAATAAAAGATAAATTTGAATTTTTTTTTTATTTTGACACGGACAAACCAAACCCTATTTTGGGGATGAAAAGAACTTGAAATAAAAGCAAAAATTCGAATTGTTTTTTTTTTTTTTTTTTTTTTGACGAAGACTCTAGACGACACAACTCAAGAATAGGTGAGATAAACTGGAAGACACAACAAAAAAATAAAGATAGGTGAAACCTGTTTTGGATGTTGGCTCTGGTTACCAACTGATACGAAACGAAAAAAAAAAACGAAGACACGAAAGAAAGGACTGACTCAACAATTAAGATAAAGGATAGGCGAAACCTGTTTTGGATGTTGGCTCTGGTTACCAACTGATACGAAACGAAAAAAAAAAAAACGAAGACACGAAAGAAAGGACTGACTCAACAATTAAGATAAAGGATAGGCGAAACCTGTTTTGGATGTTGGCTCTGATACCAACTGATACGAACCCCGTAGAACTTGTTACGAGACCCTAATACCTTACGCGGAAGCAAGATCGAAAACATCCAAAAAACATATTCAAAGGGTGGAACCGCGACCCGTTGCCTATAAAGAGGCAAGAACCTTGGTATGTGAAGACGCCACAATCGATTGTGAAAGATCGATTGGTAAGTCGGGGTGAACAAACGGAATCCACCGATATGTTCGAAGAGTTCTTAAAGAACCAAAGAGAATATTCTCAATTAAATCATCAAAATTCGTCTTATCAAATAAGCCAAATTGGCAACCTATTTATAAGGTCTAAAAAGACTCCTTTTTCACAATGAAAAGGACTCCTACCTAAACTATAATAAGGAAACTTGTAAATAAGCAAATCCTAACCATAAAAAACTCTAAAATAATAAAAACATAATAAAACCTAAATTAAAAACGTGCATAATTAAATAAGATAACTTGATCTTCAAGTCGACTTCTCGATCACCCTTCTTAACTCGCGACATTGGGATGTGCACGTGCATGCAATTAAAGCTCAATTTCGACACTGTTCCACTTCGAATATCTCTTCGCTCAAAACATAAAAGTTGTAGATCTTTCAGTTAGCTTTCCGAATCATTTTGAATCAGCTTAAATGGACTTCAGATGCGAGAGTTATAACTCGAATGGTAAACTCTGCCAGAATAGGCGAGAATCTCGGATGCATGGAATTCGACTTGTCCAACGACTTCTTCTCTTTCTTTTCTTCCAATTCCAAACCACGGACTCTTCAATGGTCTTATTCAACCCTTTACTCTCCAAGGACAGCTCGAATAATGTCTTTAAACTCGTACGCTTTCGCGTCTTCCAATTCTTCGTCTTCCAATTCTTCGTCATGTCTGTTCAGGTTGCTCTTCCTCCTCATCACTGACAGCACAAATCAAACTCATTGCTCTTCTTCTCAAGGTATTTGCACATTCATTAGCATAATGCCCAAACCCTGAACAAGCCCTGCATTTAATGTGATCCAAGTTAGGTGGTTCAGAATTTGAACGAACAAATGAAGAATTTTTTAAAGTGTTTTGAGAAGATGTTTGAGGAAATGTTCACTGTGGAGCAGATCTGTTCCGGGGCTGAGTTTGTCGATTTTGTGGAGAGCCATCTAGAAATAATTGTCTGGGCTTGATTCCACTTCGCTTGTATGCCCTATTGAATTTCTGAATTTGGAATGCAACATTGTTGAGACATTCATCTGCATCATCATCATATTCCGGAGCAACATCTTCCTTCTCTAATTCTGCCTGGAGTGCATTTGAGATAGCCTTTCCTTTCTCCTTTCTTTGAGCTTCAAAGTTCATCTCTCTAGACTTTAGACTACCAATTAATTCGTCCAGCCGTAGAGATGATGTATCTTTGGCCTCTTCAATAGGAGTAACTGTCATGCTGAACCTTTCTAGAAGAGTTCTCAATACCTTATTCACCAGTGTCTCGTTGCTCAAAGGACCACCTAAGGATTGAAATTCATTAGCTAAATCAATCAATTTCTCATTGTACTGAGAAATTGTTTCAGTTTCTTCCATTCTCAGTCTCTCAAATTTGGAAGAGAGTAATCTGAGCTTAGTTCTTCTGACACTGTCTGATCCCTCACAATGTAGCTGAAGAACTTCCCAAGCATCCTTCGCAGAAGTGCACACTGAGATCAATTTAAACATTGTTAAATCTACTTAATTAAAAATTGCATTCAACGCCTTTGAGTTTTGATTAGCATTTGATAGATCATCTGCTGTCCACCGTAATTCTGGTGTTGGAAACACATCCCCATCCGCATCTGTGACAGTTGGTGGCTTCCATCCAGTGAGAATAGATCTCCAGGCTCTCTCATCAATGGCTTTGATGTACGCCCTCATCTTGACTTTCCAGTAGGTGTAGTTTGTGCCATCAAGTACAGGAGGTCGCATAGAAGCAGTCATCTGAGTATCCATCACGAATTCGTTTCTGTAAAAGAAATAGGAACAAACACTTAGTGTACGTCAAGTGTTGGCTCTTGATGCCAATTGAAAGAATTTAAGGTCCCGAATTCGTTTAATACAGAGGTGTTATCTTAAGTGTTATGACACTTGAACAAACATGCAGCGGAAATATAACGATAAGAGAACAATACTCAGAGTTAAAAATGTTCACAAGTAAAGAATTGTGAACTTGCCCTTTACAGGACGGAAAAAATATATTAAAATCAGTATTCCAAGAATACAAACAGAAGAAGTGCGAAAACTTCTTCCTTATGAATGAATCATTCTCATGATCATTCTTACAATCAAATCTAAATACTAAAAGAAAAATATTAAAAATTCTAGATTCCAAAGAATGTACTCATAAAGAGTACGTACAAACAGATCCTAGAAACACACTAAAATTCTCGAGATTAAAACTTCAGCACTCTTTTTGTTTCTTCGAAATCTGTAAAATTCTTGAGTCTTGAGTTTGGTATTTATAGACTTGCCAAGCTTCCACTCCTCAGCCCATGATCTGCAAGAAAACCAACCACAAGAGCACTCAAGAAAGTGGGTTAGTGGGTTAGTTTGGAAGTTTAAGATAAATTCCACAATTTAATCCACTAAGCACTACTTAACCCACTAACTAAAATTTAGTTTAGAGAGTAAGAAAGTTAAAAACACAATGTGGAATTAATCCACGTGTTTCAGCCTTGAATGCTAAATTACTGTCTCCAACAGTAATTTAACTGTGTTAGAGAATAATATTAATAATATTATCTGTTCGGGAAAATAATATTCATAATATTACTGTCCCAAACAGTAATATTACTGTCTGAGACAGTAATTTAGTAGCCAAGACAGTAATATTAATTAAAATATTAAGTAAAAAAACATTTCAGAAAAAAATTATTTTCTGAACAAAAAATTATTTGGGGGTTAATGTGATATATTGGGGTCAATGTGTAATATTAAGGAAGTTAGAGCATAATGGGTGGAATTGATAAGAATTATATTATAGAGGGTATTTTATACTAAAGACATGGGCATGAGTTTAATTCATAGACTATTTTTTTTTATGACCAAAATGCATTTAAATCCCATGTGATGAGCCATTTTGTCATTTGCCCATTTATCAATGTCTTATGGACTAAGGAATGAAAAGAGATATGTTAAGACTAGTAAATATCCACTGCCTTTATTTTGGGGTTATTTTACATACCCCCTAGCCACCAAATAAACTAGGGATAAACCCAAGCCCAAATCATCCTTTGATATACCCCCCTAGAGAAGGGAAAGTACTATACTACCCTTATATGCAATTTTCGGCCAAACTGCATTCAGCATTTCTGGTACTGTATTTATCATTTTCGCTGATTTATTTATTATTATTTTCGTTTTTTTTTTATTTTTTTATAAATAATAATAAACATGTTTGTTAAATTTATATATATTTATTTATTTTTAATTTTTTAATTTAAAAAAAAATAAAAATTAAAATTAATTTTTTTAATTTTTAATTTTTTTTAATTTTCAAAACAATACGTTTGCAGTACTGAAAATAACTACATGTAACTATGGTACCTATAGTAATTCGTAGTTATGTTCGTTTTTTCCCCATATTTTTAGTCGATCAATTGTATACACACACGAATACTGGTTTATACAAAAGAAATTCATAAACCCCAATAAAAATTTACAAATGTCAATATTTTTATTATAAATCACCTCAGAACCAAAAAAATAAAAAATTGAAAATACACAAATATATGCATATATAACTACATGTCACTATATATGTATAGTAATGTATAGTAATGTATACAGTTTGTCAAACACTGCTTCACAAGTGACTTCAACCAAATTTTTGACACCTTCAAGGAGAGGATCAATGGCTTTCATAAGCTGCAGTTGCAAAATCAAAACAAAAAAAAAAAATTACTTAGTTGCAAATTAACAAAATTTGATGAAACATCAAAACACTCAAAAATCAACAAATACAAAGAGATCGAGAGATAGAGAGAGAGGTTATTGCTGGGAAATGCTACAAATTTTAAATCAAACATACAGTGAATCCTCACCCCCCCTCGCCTCCTACCAAAACCCTAGGGGCCGCTACTAACCACCCACAGTTTCGCGCACCCACAAATGCAAAAAAATATAGAAATAAATCTGTAAACATAAAAATAAACAAATTTACCATCAAAATATAGATCTCGACGAGAGGAATCCAACGGTGAGTAGCCCGTCGAATTTCGACTGGTGGAACACAAAGAACACCTCCGGCAAGACCACCGTCGTCGAATGAAAAAAAATTGCAGAAACAGATCTGTTCTCCAAACTGAATGAAATCACCACCAAAAGAAAGAGCTCGACGAGAGGATTCCAACGGTAGTTAAACCATCGAATTCCAACCACCGGAGAGAGAGTTATGGCTCCGGGAAGCAATTTCACCGGTGGGAGGTTTGTGGAGGCGGGATTTTGAATCTGGGAGAAGAAGAGAGACCGAAATGTGAGTGTCTAGGGTTTAAAACTGATTTTAAAAGGGTATTATAGGTACTTCAGATGGGCCCAGGGGGGTATGTCAAAATATTTTCGAAAATAGGGGAATTTCCCTTAGAGTGTAATCCACTTGGTAGTTAGTTCTATATAATTTGGGAATGAGGGGGTCTACAAAATAATCCCTTATTTTTAATTAGGGTAAGTACATGGTTTGCATCGTATAATTAGTAGGTGTCCTTGCCATACGAATGAAACACAATTTTCATTAGCAATATTTCTCCCCTTGTCGTTTTACAATTCTTAGTCCAGTAACATATGTTCAAGTTAATTTCTATATATACATACATACATACTTTGTTTATCTTATTTTTTAATTTATGTAATACAATATATTTCATAACACGCTCGCTATCAGCATAAGCTTTTGCTCTATAAAATTATACGTTTACAAAATTAAGTTTCTTTTTGTTGTACTATTTTCTACTTATTTTATTTTGTAATGATCGAAATCGAAAAACAGAAATTTCAAATTCTTGATGTTACCGACAATAACCTTTTATCCTGGTGCTTAGATATCAAATTACACCTTCAAGGATTAGATCTTGTGAAAACCTTGGATTGTGTAGATATCAAGGAGACAAACAAGAAATATGAGGCAAATGCTATGACTTTTATCCATCATCACCTGTCCGAGGATTTGAAAGACGAGTATATACAGTTGGAAAGGCCATCATAAACATGACAAAAACTCAAGGAGATGTTTGATCACACAAAAACTGTGACTCTCCCACATGCTCAATATAATTGACAACATCAGTTGCAGTACATCAAATCTGTTGCCGACTATAATTCGGCACTGTTTAAGCTTGAGTCCCGATTAGCCTTGTGCGGAGTAAAAATATCTGAATATGATAAATTACAAAAAAAACTTTCTCCACTATGCATGTCTCGAACTTGGTGCTCCAACATCAATATGGCTAGCGTCATTTGAAAACATATTCAAAGTTGATCTCTGTACGCCTCACAATAGAATAAACAAATGAATTGTTGTTGGAAAATCATGATTTGCAACCATGTGGGTCCCAAGTTGTACCTGAAGCACATGCTAATCAAAATAGAAATATGGGTCAATTTAGAGATCGTGGACGTAGATTCGGGCGTGGTGCCCGCAGAGGAGGTGGACGAGCGTCCCATCAAGATGTCCGGAATAATGACCGAGGTGGATATGAATATCCCCGTCGAAAAAAATAATACGGCCAGGTAGAGACAATCATTTCATTTAAATCGCAATAAAGCGAAGATGCCCCTGAAAAGAATTGTGGAAAATATGTGTATTAAATGTGGGATGACTGGATACTGGGCCAAAGTTTGTAGAACTGCCCAACACCTGGTAAACCTGTACCATGATTCAAAAGGAAACGAAGAAAAAAATGTCCAAGCACATGTCACTGAGGCATAAATGCCACTTGATGTTATTGAAGCCAACACATCTGGAAGCATGTTTGATCAAGATCCTGCTCAAGATAGCCTCTCTTGAATTATCAGATTTCTTTACATATCTTGATCATTTTGTGTAAATTGCCAAATCAACATTTTATGGGGTTATTTTGTACTCACTATATATACTTGGTGCATGTCTCTCTCGGGTGATGTAATTTCCGAGATTGAGCTATTTTGTCTTTGGACATATCCGGTACATATCTCCCTTGGATGTTGTTCCAAGGTCCAAGGTCGAGCTGATATTTTGATAACGTATAAAACTATGAGTTTGTTATCATATCATTTGCTAACAGTACTACGATTCAATATTGATTTTATGTTATTCAATTCAGGCAAGCATGGAGAACATTGGCAAAAGATAAATTTTGCCTAGCTACTTGATAGTGCAACTACACACTCAATATTTAATAGTAAAATATATTTCTCGAGCGTAATATTGTGCAAGGCACAAATTAAAACCATAGCAAGTTTCGCGGAGATAATAGATGGCTCCGTGAATGCAATAATTGTATTTACCTAATGTTACCACTTTGCATATTGAAATTGCATTGATATCCACTAGATCAAAATAAAAATCTAATGAGTGTTAAAGATATGAGACACAATGGATATCATTCAGAGGCACTGGTTGAAAATACCGTTGATTGCCTATTCGTCATATCATATGTCAAGGACGAAAGAATTGTTCATGAGAGGCTCAAAGCAACAATTTCTGGACTGTATTGTGTCCAAATTCCATCTTTCGAATCCTACGCCACTTTGCCCGATATACACGGGTTATGGCATGATAGACTGGAACACCCAGGAACGACAATGATGCGCATGATTGCACAACATACTAAAGGACATCCATTAAAAGAAACAAAATTTTTGATGTCTAATGAATATTTCTGTGAATCATGTTCACAAGGAAAACTCATTATAAAATCTTCCATTGAAAAGGTTGGTTATGAAACAGCATAGTTTTTACAACGCATTCATGTTGATATTTGTGGACCAATACATCCTGCATGTGAGCCATTTAGATATTTTATGGTTTTACTAGACCCATCATGCATATGGTCCCACATATGATTATTATTTACGCGAAATGTTGCATTTTCATGTTTGCTGGAACAAATTATTAAATTCCGAGCATATTTCTCTGATTATCCCATTAAGAATACAAGGATGAATATGTTAGGGTAGTAGACTAAAAGTCTCGTTTTTTGCTACATTTTTATTATTGAATTAATAAAATAATTTATTATCATTTTATGATAATCTGCACTAGGGTATTCAATGCATTTAATTGATTGTTTGTCAATTAATTAAAAGCATAAGTCTAATATTCTAATAGTATTCGAAATGGTGTGCTACGACGCACATAAAGATCATTTTGAAAGTTCGTTTAGAATATAAAAATATTCACAATCTAGATGTAAATAGACTACCCATTGGTAAAAGATTGTAGCACCATATTTAAGTGATTGGTCTTGATCACAGTAAACAGAGAATAACTTTTGTAGTTATTGTTTTTGACTTATTGTGCTAGCACACCCGGCATGTGTTGAACCGGACAAAGTGAAATAATTGTTTCATCACTGTTCATAAATGAAATTGTATTATTTCTAGTTGACAGTATACTACTTACTCTCTTAATCCCTAGATAATTAACGTACACATTTAATTGATGATCTATACTTTGATGTCACAATGGGAGAGATTCCTATATTGAGTCAAATGGCCCCCGGTGCGTTGGGTAGAGACATTAAGAATTAATAGGTGGAAATTAATTATCGAAAGGAATCCACATCTCTGAAATAGGATTGATACTAACCCTTGAGTAACTTATAAGATTTGTTTATGCCAAGTCCTGACCAGGTGGATTTCGTATCCGGCATACTCAAATAAGTTAAGTGGGTAAGGCTCATGAAAAGAAACCATTTAATTTATTTAGCAGTGAACAAATTATTTGGTGGTTATAAGATATCTTAATGTGGGGAGAATCTAAGTAATGATCGACCGGAGCTCGAATGTAATATTTGAGAATATAAACGAGAGTTCAATGATTATTTGGTAGTGGAATATAAATAATTATTTAATGCTTAGTTAAATGAATTCTTTTAAGAGTTTGGATTTAATTAGTTATTAGTTGTCCGATTTATATTTTATCCTTTAGTCCCTATTGTAGACCAATGGATTTTCTAATTAATCGAGAAAATAATGTTCAACCAATATTGTATATTGGAATTAACATAGCCGAAAATTAAGTCCCCATTGGACTGCAATTTTCGACTATATAGAGTTATAGAAGGAGTGGGATTTGTTTTTATGTAATCCTCTCTACTTGTACTATATATAATAGAGATTGGGTTGATGAAGGAAAAAAAAAATAAAAAATCCACACGCCTATTTCACGTTGGAAGACAAACTATTTTTCTGTTCTTCTTTTCTCTCTAAGTTTCTCGATTATAGATTTAAATTTCTTCAAGTACAAGTCCACCCTTGTGGGAGAAATATTAATCCGAGATATACAATAGAAGACTATGGGGATGTTTGGTTTCATTTCCAAAACCAGTTTCCAGTTCTATACTATTCATAAAACCGAGATCATGTTTGTTTCACAATTTTATCCAGAACATCCCATTTTTTCTTATTAATTTTTTATTTAAAATACGCTATTCATACATTTTTCAATTTTCAAACCTATTCAAACCTACTACTAACCTATATATTTTATTCCATCAACTCATTTATGTCTCGTCATTAATATTCTCACTATCTCTCATCTATTTCTCTCTCCTCATTAATATCTACACTCTTTTTCCTCCCAATTTCTCTATCTGCTACTACTACTACTAAAAATAAAAATAATAATAATAGAAAAAGAAATATTAATAATAATAATAATAATAATAATAATAATAATAATAATATAATAATAATAATAATAATAATAATAATAATAATAATAATAATAATAATAATAATAATAATAATAATAATCATCATCATCATCATCATCATCATCATCATCATCATCATCATCATCATCAATCATTACATTCTACTTTACACGTACTTTCGTAGAGAAAATTCACCACAACCTAACATATTCCCATTTCTACACCTACATAAAACTAGAAATACCCCTTCATCCAAACATATTCTCATTTACGAAAACCAATAAACTACTTTTTCCATTAGAAATTTGAAAACTAGAAATTCTCATTGGAAACATAACCAAACATCCTCTATAGGTTTTTAGAGCAAACTATTATTCCCGAAAATTATGAGCAGTCCTGTGAAGAAATTTACCATAAATCAACTGTTTGTCCTATTAGCTTGAAATTTATACAGTAGCTTCCTAACCCATAAAACTATAGTACGTGAGAAAGGTTTCTTAATCAGATCAAACATCTCGGAGATATCGGTGAAGGAAGTGCTGGAAATTTTGAGTATTTGACTCAAATTTTGTTGAATATTTAAGTGGTTTAATTTAAATTCTCAAAATTACTTTTTGATGAATGATAAATTAATGGATCATTTAAAATATTTAAGTGTGGAAAATAATAAAGTGAAATGCCACCATTGAAAAAGATGTAGGTGTTTAAGCACCTATTAAATTGAATAGGTGTGTGGTTAAAGGGAAAAGGTGTGATACCTTTTCATTAAAATTATTTTCCTAAGAGTTGTGACTTGTGGTCATAACCTTTGAAAATCTATAAATAGATTCCAAAATCCACCATTTGATTAATTCATTATTCACATGGAATTCAATACATTAATTGAATTCACTACTCGTCATAACATATCATTGCATATTGTTGCATTACCAAGTCCCTTTCTTCGTGTCTTATAAAGTCCTAAACGTCGTTTCGTTCGCCGTGTTCCAATAATTGTTGTGCTTCTTTGTTGGAACTGAAATAGTCGTTGTATCTTGGGAGACAATTGCCGTAACCGAGAGCACTGCACGGGGCAAATTTGTCTTAAGGAGAAAGAACATAGTTCTTGCCTCGACTACATTTTTCTTGTCAAACTTTTGTCCAAATTTTGTTCGTTCTCATTTCGAAATACACACACCCATATAACAGGAAGAGGGCTGTAAATTTCTGGACAACAGTTTTCGAGGATTGAAGGCTTGCTGTGGATCCTCGTTCATGCACCGAAGATAGAAACGAATCTGCTCGCGAAAACTGTAAGTTGCTAGATTAGATTTATTCCTCTTTAAACGAATCTAATCAAAGCATGTTAATAAAATTAAAACCGGCTAATCTAGAACCTCTTGCGGATTTTCATTGAATCCTGGGCTTCACATCCCAACAGGATAATGTTGACGAATTTACATCAAATTTTTTTGATGAGTATTGTGCAGCACTGAGAATAAATGTCGTTCACCCAGTAGCATACATTCAGACTCAAAATGGATTAGCAGAATCTTTGATTAAACGAGTCCAAATAATTGCTCGTACTTTGCTGATGAGATCTAAACTCACTAGTGAAATATGGGGCCATGCAATATTACATGAATCAGCCTTGATTAAATTACGCCGTATTGCTTATCATATACATTGCCCAATGCAATTGGTCTTGGGCTTTGAGCCCGACATTTCACACCTATGCACATTCGATTGCGAGGTGCAAGTACCAATTCTTCTTCATCACAGGACTAAAATGAGTCCCAACGACGACTTGGCATTTACGTTGGGTTTGATTCGCAATCAATAATTAGGTTATTGGAACCAATGTCGGGTGATTTATTTACCGCTAGGTTTGTGGATTGTCATTTTGATGAGACTGTAATATCCATCAATTGAAAGGCTAAAAATGTTCTTGATAATCATAAAAATTAATCAATAAAAAATCTCGCATAGTATGAGCAAGATTTATCTCATCTAGACCCACGTACCTCCGAATGTGAAAAAACGAGATCCATGGAATCATCCATTTACAAAATATTGCCAATAATCTTCCTGATGCATTTTATGATGCCAGTAAAGTCACGAAGCCTTATATTCCAGTTGTGAATGTTCAAACTAGGATAGTTGTTCCTGAAGAACATGCAAAAATGGATGATGGTCCTCGAAAGCAAAAACAGGGTAGACCTGTTGGATCAAATGATATAGTTCCTAGAAAAACAAAAAGGAAAACTGATGAGCCCTCGACCCAAATGGTTCAGAGCGAGAATGCTCCAAAACATTATGTTGAGCCTGGTATTAAAAAAACGATATCAAATCCCGGGAATACGGAGAATCCCATAAGTTATTGCAATGAAATATGGGATAGATATGAGATAATCATTAATAATATTTCGCATTCTCGATTGCACAAGAAATCATGTACGACGACTATAAAGTGAAGCACGTTCCATAATGGAGTGTCATCAAACACACGATTGGCCAAAATGGGATGAATCAATAAAATCGGAATTAGCTTCCCTAGAGAAACGGAATGTATTCGGGCTAATTGTTCGAAGTATGGATAATGTAAATTCCGTTGGGTGTACTGAGTATTTTTTCGTAAGAGAAATGAGAACAATGAAATTGTACAATATAAAGCACGCCTTGTAGCTCAAGGTTTCTGCCAGCGGCCTGAGATTGATTATGATGAGACATATTTACCGGTGATGGATACGATCACGTTTCGTTTCCTTATTAATATAGTCGTCCAAGAAGGATTGGACATGCATCTAATGGACGTTGTAACGGTCTATCTATATGGCTCACTTGATTCTAATATATATATTAAAACTCCTGATGGATTTAAAACGCCAAACTCTGGTGCTCCTCGTGAGCTACATTCAATCAAATTACAATGATCATTGTATGGCCTAAAGCAATCTGGTAGCATGTGGTATCATAGGTTAAGTAATACCCTATCAGGGAAGGTTATAGAAATGATCCTATTTGCCCATGCGTTTTTATTAAAATATCAGAAATTGGATTTACTATCATTGCGGTTTATGTAGATGACATAAACCAGATTGGCACTCCTGAAGAAATAGCCAGTGATGCTGAATATCTAAAGAAAGAGTTTGGGGTCAAGGACTTTGAGAAAACCAAACATTGTTTTGGTATTGAGTTTGAGCATAAAAACGCCATACTTATACACCAATCTGCATATGCTAAATGATTGCTCAAAAGATTTAATATGAAAATGCTAATCCATTGAGCACTCCTATTGTTGTGTGCAATTTAGATACTGAAAAGAATTCGTTCCGACCTAAAGAATTTAGTGAAGTGATACTTGGCCCTGAAGAGCCGTATCTCAATGTTATCAGAGCGTTAATGTATCTAACACAGTGCACTAGACTGGATATGGCTTTTGCGATAAATGTGCTTGTACGATACAATCATGAGCCAACCCGGAGACACTGGAATGGTGTTAAACATATTTTTTGTTATCTCCATGGTACTGCATATTTGAGTTTATTTTATTCAAAGAATGCAACTAGCCAAGTGTTAGTTGGTTATGCTGATGCAGGATACAGATCTGATCCACATAAAGCTCGCTCACAAACTGGATACTTGTTTTGTTATAAAAGTGCAGGTATATCTTGGCGACCTACCAAACAGACATTAGTGGCCACCTCCTCAAATCATTCAGAAATAATAGCACTTTATGAGACTGGCAGAGAATGTGTTTGGTTCAGATAAGTCATATCACATATACGAAATTCCTGCCAACTGAATCGAGTTACAAATATGCCCATTATCATTTATAAAGATAATGCTACTTGCATAGCATAAACAAGAGGCGGATATATAAAGGGTGATAGGACCAAATACATATCACTAAAGTTCTTTCATACGCACGAGCTTCAGAAGAATGGAGAAATTGATGTCCAACAAATTTACTCGTATAACAATCTTGTTGATTTGTTTACTAAGTCCTTACCGACTTCTTCATTTCAGAAATTGGTATACGATATTGGAATGAGTAGAGACAATTGTTAGAGTAGGTGACCAAGAGCCAACTTATTGTTGTGTTTTCTCACGCTACTCGTAAATAACCTATTTCCTATTAATGATAAATACCCCCTTTGGCATTCTATATCCTTGTCCCTTGCATAAGCATAGATATAGTCCTTACAGTTACTTAATTACTATAAATAGATCTAGTAGAATCGTGAGATTATTTATTTAAGTATAGTAACTGTTAAACGTGGTTCCTAGTCAACGGGTTACGCCACTAATGAGGATATCGGCCTTTCCCATTCGAGACTAGCATATAGTGTATATGTACTGCGTCTCATCAGTCAACAGTGTTGTGACATCTGCATAAATAAGTGGGTGCTCAGAAGTTGATGAGTTCACCGAACTCCCTAATCCTAGAAATCTCTAAGTGGTTCCCAATAATCGAGTAGAGGTTTCTATGATATAGTTGTACACCATTAATCCTTAAGACCCAGACATCACCGTGACTTCACTAGAGGACCAGCTGTATCGTGACTTGTCCCTGAGTTCCACCGAGGACCGCCCCAAGGGCCAGTGTTCGTGCAGTCCGAAATCTAGTGGGAGGTCTGTGCATTGTAGTAGGGGATTCGATCGCTTGATAAGTCATGGATATTCTGTGTGTTCTTACGATTTATAATCCACGTAGTCTGTGGCCACAGCTAAAAGTTTCATGATTAGAGAAATGTGTTTCTCTAAGTCAAACACGAACGATTTATATAATCAAGAACGTCCACACAGTTATTGGACTAATAAAGAGATCTCGATGAACCAATGCCTCTAGTTCAATCGGGATATATGTATCGAAGGGATCGTACTGTACGTTAACTATATCACAAGGTTCTTTCAGGCACTTCATTTGTATCTAGGGAATCATGACGCGTAGTTGCTAGACGCCAATCTTGATTTGTTGGGTAGTTAAGTTGAAACTAGATTCAACTTAGTTCTAACTCTAGGGATGATTTTAAACCACAATGGGTTGTGGGCCCATGGCTAGCTTACACCTGAACCATCGAGGGTCACACTGCTCGTGTACTTAAGATCCTTAATGCAACGAGCTAAGATTAATTAGTTAATCTTAGTGTAATTGGAATTCAATGTGATTGAGTCCAACATTCGTAATTATTAATTACGGATGAGAATAAGTAGAGGAAAAGAATCCGACGGAAATTTAGTGAACTTTCTATATTGAGAAGTTTCCCGATTTGGCAAGTCCTAAATTACGGTTTCCAATTTGGGAAATTGGTAAATTGCAAAGTGGTACTCGTATCGACGAGAATTTGTGCTCGTTGTCAAAATATAATTGTTATATTTTTGTGAGCATTCATTTGTTAGAAACGAGCCTAGAAAGAGAGTGGACTTAAGCTGTTGGGTCTAGCCCAACTTAAGGCCCGTTAGGGTTTTCACAAGGAGCATATAAATAGGATTTATATGTCTTGTGAAAGACACACAAAAAAACGACATAACACAAGCTTGAAACCGTAGCTTCTCTTCCCACGGCCGACCACCTTGCAGCCAAAATCCTACCTCCGCCACTAGCCGCCGCGCCGCCGCATCGGCATCTTCTTTTTCCCTTCGTTCTTCTTTGTTGTACTTAGCCTATCACGTATCTAGTGCTGCGTGGATAGTGGATTGAATATACGAGGTGAAACCTAAGAGGAGGAAGATTATTATGCCGCCAACGCCACCACCAAGGTCGTCTCCACGCGCCGCCACAAGCCAGTGATGAGAGAAGGCAATTCTGAAAAACTGCTCTCGGATTTTCTGCGCAGTCCGGCGAGAAAATTCACCATAATCAACCGCTGATCGGATGGACGTGAAATTTTGACAGAAGCTTCACGACTCATAAATATACAATCTTCCAGAAGAAATTATCCATCCAGAAAATAAACATGGAGATATTGAAGTCGGGCAAGGCTGTAATTTCAGATCAGCAAACAGGTTGGATCAGTAGGAGTGGGAAGAGCAACTAGCCATCTTCTCGAGTCTTCGTTCGATTCACGCTTCAAGGGTAACATATCGTTTTCCCCAATTAATATACATTTATTAATTAATTTATATTAATTGAGATTAATGTATGTTAATTGATTATTGAATCACATGAATCTATAGGGTAAATTAGACCCACACCCCTGAGGTTTGCTTAAATAACTTTAAGGTCCCTGTGGCATCGATAATTAGACTCACCCCCTTGAAACGTAGTTATAAGCTCTAATGGGATAATGCATTGGATACGTTATTACGATAGAGTTCTAACGGACTATTGGTTTCGGGAAGTGGTGGAGACAACAAAGAGTTATCGGTGATTCAAGAAATATTGGGGGAGCCATGTCATCCCGAAACCCCCCATAACTCTATGTTATCTCCACCACTAGCTAAAAGTAATAGTCCATTAGAACCCAATCGGAATACTGTATCCAATGCATTATCCCGTTAGAGTTTCGAACTACGTTTCAGGGGGTGAGTGTAATTATTGATACCATAGGGACCTTAAAATTATTTAAGCATACCACATGGGTGTGGGTGTAATTTACCCTGAATCTATATGTTCGTTTATGTGATTATGTGAATCGTTCGTTGAGCATGTTTATTATTTGTTTCAATCGTGAGCATGCTATGATGATTTAATTTATGTTATATAAATTAATTATATATGCGAGCATGTTTGTCGGTGATTGGAAGCGAACTGGTATGCAATTAATTGTAATTTATTGTGCACGTTCTTGTTTATATAAATTAGTTTATATAAATAAAATAATTTTTTTTTCCGCTGTGTACACGTGCCCGATCCCCAACACCAATATGAAGCAAGATTGACTACCCATCTCAAAAGCAATTGCTCATTTCAGGGGGAACAATGGTGCTTTTGTCCCACAGAGTTTTCCAACAAAAGTTTTTAACGAGAAAGTTTATGCAAACGACTTACATTTGAGATGATATAATTATGCTAAGTGATATAACAACGTGGATCAACAACTAATTAAATGGCTCCCATGCATGTCCTCCATTACCCCAACACGTGATTACATGGCTTGAATATAAATGCATGTATGAATGTAGCTTGTTTATTAATGTCTTATATATTTCTTAAGGAATGAAAAGGTATATATCAAGACTAGTAAATATCCACTAATGCTATGTGCCTGTTAGGGTAAGCACATGGTTTGCATGACCATGCATGTAATTTTCTTGTATAAATAGGCAGATCTGTTCCTGGGATTTCGGGGCTCAAGGCGAACTTTGTGAAGGGAGTCAAAACGAGGCCCCATATATATTTAGCTAAATTAATATAAACATGAAAGCATGCAATATTTTTCGTGACAACATATTAACATTAAAATAAGTACTAAAAATATTTGCAGTTAAAAAAAACTAATAAATAATCTCGAAACAAATTCTGATGTCACTGAAAAATAACTCTTCTTGCTTTCGGAGATGCAAAATTACTAATCAAACCACTGAAATCAAGTTTTTATGTCAATTTTTTTTCAATGGATACCATATTTAATCCATTTAGTATTTTCCTGGCTCATGGTTGATCGGAGGTAAGACTTGATTAACTTTAATTTTGAGAAACTTATTTTTGCAGAGGCAACTGTGAAGCTGGTATAGTCAATAGTACCCTATAAGCAACCCATGCATTCGGAAACCTCTCATTCATCGCTTTCAAGTAATTTAACACTCCAATTGCCATTTCTACTTCTTTCGGTAGACTTTCTCTCAGCACTCTCAGTTCATTAAATAAATCTTCCCAGTCAATATAAGATTCCATATCGTGTTTTAAGAAATATTGAAGCTTAACACAAGATGCCTTTAGACATTTATCGTCTACCAATTTCCACTTATTTAAATCTAACAAAAGTCCAAATTGTCCTTCAAACTTCTGAAAATCTTCAAATCTCTGTCTCAATTAAGTTAGAGCTTGATCAATAACAAATATGAAAAATTTAACTCTAATGGTTTCGTCTGCTGACTGGGGTGTGTATTCATTCCCATTCTCGTCAAATTGCCTTTTTCTTTTAATTACCCGTCTTGTCCGAAATATGGCTTGAACACCCAATATTGTGGCAATGACTTGAGCTTCTTGTTTTACTTTCTCAAAACACGTTTCTCTATACTCTTCAAAAAGAATGTTGAGTCCTTTCAACTGGCGCAAAGCTTCATCCATATGCATCTCTTCATTTTGAAGTGTCTTACTGACACTATTATCATACCAAATAACCAAACTCATCAAAAAATCAAAATTTTCAAATTCATTTATGATCAAACCTTCAGCTTCACTAGTTATTGTTCCATCTTCATCGTTGTGTGCCAACTCAAGTAAATCATTTCTAACTTCTTCGGTTTGTCGTAGCAATGGTTTCACACTTCCGATACGAATTTCCCATCGTGTTTAGGACAATGGTTTAAGAGTAAGACCGGTAACATTAGCCTTCATAATATTCCACTGCTTTGTTAAAGCAGAAAATAAGCAATATATTCTTTAAATAACCCCAAAAAAGTTTTTACCTTTGAGACAACAGCTGGCCATATCATAAACTACAAGATTCAGACTATGACAATCACATGGCATGTAGAAAGCTCTTGGATTTCGATCAAGTAATCTCTTTAGTACACCTTTTTGTTTCCCCTTCATATTCGACCCATTGCCATAACCTTGACCTCTTATATCATTGATGTCTAGATCAAGAGTATTTAATATCTCTTATAGTTCACTAAAGAGGCCAAGTCCTGTTGTATCATCCACTTTTAGAAACTCCAAGAAGAATTCCTCAACTTTTATTGGGCTTACAGTAACATCCATACATCGTACCACAAGAGTTATTTGCTATTTATGACTTACATCAGGCGTCCTGCGTCCAATCAAGTATAACAGAGAAGTATTTTGCTTTTTATTTTTATTTTTTCCACGATAGCCCTCTTGACTTCACCAGCCAATAAATTAATCAATTCATTTTGAATCTTGTTACCGAGATAATGGTAATGAATCTCTTTTGTTTCAATTCTTCGAACATGCTCTTGCATTATAGGATCAAACATTGCAACCATTTCAATGAACTTCCAAAAAGTTCCTTTTCCATCTTTATGAAGTGTTTCATTGTCCCCTCTAAATGCCAAATTTTGTTGTGCAAGAGTTCGCACAAGTGCAATTATTCGACCCAATACTTGCCGCCAATAATCTTTCTCTCTATTAATTTGCTCTTGCAAACCTTTATCAATTGTTTCATTTTTCTTAGCCGCATCTCCAATTCGATCCAATTACTCATAAAATAATATGTTCATTGCTGCTTTCATGACTATGTAGTCTATGAGCAAGATTTTTTCAATCCTTAAAACCAGTGGTCGCCAATTGAGTATTGTTTGTCTAATTCTTGAACAATTTGCAGCAAAAAAAAAAAAAGACCTTATCGGCCATTTTGGAATAAACTAACCACTTTCTCTCGTGTCTCTCTCCATTTGGAAGTTGTCGGACGAAAAGTGTAGAAGAAAAATGTCTACAAGAATCGTCAAGAGGGTACTCGGGATCATCATCCACATGTCTTATAGAGACTCGTTCTACCAAAAAGTCTCTCGTCTTTACATCAAGTTTGTCCCATTCGATTGGATCATCACTTGCTCACTCAGCACTTGTTCAACTTGTGGATCATTGTCACCTGCACCCTTGGTCGTTTTCATTTCTTGGTTGCCATCTACAGTTGAATTTTCTAACTCCACTGTTTCATTATCATTCACATCCTCGTTCACCAATTCTTAAACTATTTCTATATTATTAACTTGTTCGGCATCAAAAAATCTATGCAAACCTCCTCTTCTTTTCATAGGTCGATCAAGTTCGTCTCGTTTATCCTTCCTCTTTCTTTTTTCACATTCAGAAGGATATACTCTAGGAGTAGGACCCATGACCACGACAATAAGAAATTATGTACCAAAACAAGAAAATAACTCATCAAAATATGTATTATAAATTACAAAATATAATGAAAATATCACTTTCAACACAAGTAATATATTGAAATATCAGTCCTTCATAGTTTATTCATAAAAAAATATAACATGAATATATATTTTTATTCCATTAATCAACATAAAAAAGATAAATATATTATGGTATACCAAATAATTCTCAGTCCAATAACATATATTCAAGTTAATTTCTATATCTACATACTTACTTTGTTTATCTTATTTCCTAATTTACGTAATAAAATATACTCCCTCCATCCCTTTTTATATGTCGTTTTGAGTGGTTACACGTAGATTAAGATAATCAATAAATATGTATAAAGTATACCAAAAATAAGATAGTAATATTAAAATACCCTTGTCATTAATTATTTTTTAATTAATTACTCCCTCCGTCCTAATTTAAATGATGTTTTGGGTTGTTGCAACATATTAAGAAAATCAATAAATATATACATATAGTAAAAAGCATAGGAAAATACTAATATATCCTTGATATTAATTGTTTTACAACTAGCTAATTAGGAGTGATAAAGGGTAAAATTGAAAAGAATGCAATTAATGATGCATTGAAAATCTGAAATGACAAATAATTTGGGACAAGAAAAACTCTCTAAAAAGATACTATAATATGAGACAGAGGGAGTAACTAAGAGTGATAAGGTGCAAAATTAATAAAAATATAATTAATACCTTATTGAATCTCTAAAGTAACAAATAATTTGGGACAAAAAAAAAACACCTCAAAAATATATATAATAAAGGACAGAAGGAGTATTCCCTAACAATTTATTTAAACTATAAAAGTTAAAACAATGAAATAAGTAATATTTAGAAGAAAAAAAAAAAGCCTTGCAGACAAATTTGTCGAACACCGGTAAGCATATGTGGTACATAGCGTTTGGTGGATTAATGGGCCGGCTCGGTGTTAACCCAAAATTTATGCCCAGTTCGCCCCTATACCCTTGTGTAACAAAAATTAAACGTGTTTTCATAATTCTTAGTTCTTATCGTTTTGGGCAAAATTATGCATCCACATAATAATATTATTAGCATAGGTGTGCAGTATTAGGTAGAGGTGGACATTCGGATTGGGTCGGGTTATTCGGATTATTCGGGTCAGATTATTCGGATTATTAACATATAAATAATTACTCGAACTCAGCAGCGAATCCATGATTTTTGCCAAGGGTGTTCGGAATCAAACATAGTAAAAAATATAATGGTTGGGTAAAAGTTTACGGGGTTAGGGGTCGGCGCCCCCAATTTTTTTTAATACTATACACATTAAATAATAAAACTATGTAATATTTTAAAATTTAAAGCGATTATTTTACAAATTTTGGGCTAATCTATATAATATATAAAAGTTGAATTCCATAGCTAATTGGTTGACATTTGGCAATTTCAATTGATGACATGTCCTCAATTTCATCCCAAGTGGCGAATTGATTGGTCGAAATAAATCATCAAAAAACATGTCATCATTTTCCAAAATTAAAGGTAATTAAATATATTTAATTATTTTATTAATATATCTCTTATTATAATTGCATGATTGGTGGTGTTACGATTTTTTTTAATTTTATATCATAAACTTGGATTTATATTAAAAATATATTGCATAATAAATTATTTGATATTATACATTTTACACGAAGATGACTAGAGAATATGTAATTTTTTACTAATTTAAATTTAAAATGTTCTCTTATTATAATTGCATGATTGGTGGTGTTACGAATGTTTTTAATTTTAACTCATAAACTCGGATTTATATTAAAAAAATATTGCAGAATAATTATTTGATATTATACATTTTACATGACCATGACTAGAGAATATGTATTTTTTTACTAATTTAAAATTATATATTAATATTATTTGTAAAAAATAAAGATATGTGTTTGAATTTACTATCTTGCGAAAATTGACACTATTTGTTATGCCATGTGTAGAGTAATGTACTCCCAATTATTACCATATTGAAAATTATACTACATGAATTTTAAGTTATTATTTAAATAATTATTTTTTCTTCACTGAATCCAGGGACAATAAATTTTACGATTGATTTAACTTTTTAAATTATATACTAATTAAAATACAAATTTTATCATGATTATACTAATAAATTGAATAACCTAAGTTAAGTTTAATCAATTGATAAAAAACGAATTGATTTTATATATTTAAAAATATAATAATTCTAAATCTTTAGTATTAAATTCGTTTATCCACTTTATTTAATGGCTAACATTAATAATATCAATTGTTTTGTTTAAAATGTATAATGGTCGTATATACTGTATATTGTATTCCACTAATAAGTATTTCATTATAACTCTAATAAATATAATTAAGTAAATATCTAGAGCAACACTAACCCAAAAGTATCAAAATGAATTTGCAAATATTTATGTGATATTTAATATTTTATTTTGATATTTATCTAAATGTATTTGCTCCAACCATAGGTATTAAATAGTTGTTAATTAAATATATCTAATGGTCATATGTTATTTTCTAAATGGACACTAAGGTGGTTAAATTCATAACTCATTTTTGATATTTTATTCTCCATGATTGAATAATGTATTTTTACATTCTGAAAGATGAAATATCAAAATACCTCATTTCATAACTCTAAAAGAATAAAAAATTACTATTTTGGAGAATAAAAATGGTGGTTAAATGTTTTGATAGCTCATTTAATAAAAACTATTTACGGCAAGAGCACTTCGATTGCGATTATTAAATGAGCTATGAAAACATTTAATAATTCCTCTAATGTTTGTTTCCGTCTTACATCGACCCCCTTATTGTATGATTTTTCAAGGAATTTTTTTATTACGTGGAATATTTCAATAATGCTTATTATATCCTGCACACACGACATTTCTTTATGGTACTTTTTAAAGACAAAAATTACCCTTAGGTGAACTTTACACGAAATCTTTATTCTTCTTAAATAACACTTTCACAGATTTTTATTATTACCATGACCACCACTGAGGGTAACTTTTGAGTTTAAAAAGTACGATAAAAGAAATGTCACGTCTGCTAGGGTAGACTCCATATTTTTTGGGACATTATATGGAATAAAAAAGATACCGTAAAAAAATCACACCATAAGGGGGTCGTGTAAGACATAAACAAACATCAGGGGAATTTCGGTAATCATCGATAAGTGGGGGTGTTTTATGTAATTTAGCCTAAGTTCAAGAGGATTTTCATAATTTATCTTAGGAACAATGATTATTGTTCTTTTACGTCTTAACGTTTTCTTATACCCTTATAATCTATATAATATATAAAAGTTGAATTCCACACCTAATTGATTGACATTTGTCAATTTTAATTGGTGACATGTATTCAATTTCATCTCATGTGGCAAATTAATTGGTGAAAATAAATCATCAAAAAACATGTCACCATTTTCCAAAATTAAAAAAATAATAAATTATTTTATTATATATTTATATCATATCATTTATAAAATGCTCTAAATATATCAACTTTCATGGAAACTCTAAATAGTTTTATTTTTTTTAATTTAATTTTAACACTAATTAATTTAATTTAAATTTATCTAAATTCTATTTAAAATCTTCACTTATTATAATTGTATGATTGATGGTGTTACGAAAATTTTGTATTTTAATTCATAAACTTAGATTTATATAAAAAAAGAATATTGCAAAATAAATCATTTGATATTATACATTTAACATGAACATGACGAGATAATAAGTTTATTTTTTTTACTAATTTAATATCATATTCGTAATTACATCCTAATGTTTGTTTCCTCTTACATCGACCCCCTTACGGTAGGACTTTTCACGGAATTTTTTTTATTACGTGGAATATTCCCCGAAAAATGCAGATTATACCCTGCACACAACATTTGTTTATGGTACTTTTTAAAGACAAAAATTACCCTGAGGGGGACTTTACACGAAATATTTATTCTTCTTAAATAACATCTTCACAACTTTTTAGTATTATTATTAACTCCCCTAAGGGTAAGTTTTGTATTTAAAAATTAAGATAAAAGAAATGTCACGTCTACTAGGGTAGAATCTACAATTTTTGGGATATTACATTGAATGAGAAAGATTCCGTAAAAAATCACACCATAAGGGGGTCGTGTAAGACATAAACAAACATCTTATGGATTTTGGTAATTACCGATAAGTGGGGGTGCTTTCCGTAATTTAGCCTAAGTTTCATGAGAATTTTCGTAAATGATCCTATTAACAACGATTATCGTTATTTTCACGTCTTAACGTTTGCTTATACCCTTATATTATTTTTAATAATTTTAGTTTCAGTTTGATAATATAATTAAATACTAATTTATAATATATTTAATATGTTTTTATTGATGTTTCAGGTATTGATGTTTCAGGTATCAGACATGAGGAATTTGATATAAAAGTTGCGAAATTGAATAAAATTATTTTTGATACAAATTAATAGATAATTGCAAAACATTGATGCAAAATCGAAATTATGATTGTGATTAGTATTAGCATTAGAATTCTGATTATAGTTAATATTCTTGGAATTAGGTATTAATACTAGGATTAGGATTCAGATTAAAATAGTATTATAAGTAATATTAGGATTAAGATTATGATTAATATTAATATTTGAATTATAATTAAGATTATGGTTATAGATTAGTACTACAATTAGTGACATGTATTAGTATTATGATTATGATTAGGATTATGGTTAGAATTAAAATTAGAACTATAATTAGAATTAACATTAGAATTAGCATTAGTATTATTAGTAGTAAAATTATTAGGATTATAATTAATGTTAGAAATAGGTTTAGGATTAGAATTATGATTAGGATTAAAATCACGATTAGTGTTATGAATAGGATTAGGAATAAGATAAGGATTTAGATAATATTAGTATTACAATTATAATCAGCATAAGCATATCCAGATTAAAATTAACATTAAAATTAGTATTAGCGTTAGAATATGTACATTAGTATTAACATTAGCAATATTAACATTTAGTATTAGAAATAGTATTAATATTAGTATTAATATTAGTATTAATATTAGTATTAATATTAGTATTAGTATTAGTATTAGTATTAGTATTAGTATTAGTATTAGTATTAGTATTAGTATTAGTATTAGTATTAATAATAGTATTAGTAATAGTATTAGTATTAATATTAGTATTAATATTAGTGTTAATATTAGTTTTAGTATTAGTATTGGTATTGATATTAGTATTAATATTAATATTAGTCTACATATCAATATCAGTATCAAAATCAGTATCGGTATCATTATCGGTATCGCATTAGTATCAGCATCAGTATCGGTATCGGCATCGGCATCGGTATCGGTATCGGTATCGGTATCAGTATCAGTATCAATATCAGTATCATTATCAGTATCAATATTAGTATCATTATCAGTATCACTATCAGTATTAGTATCAGTTTCAGTTTCAGTATTCGTATCCGTATCATTATCAGTATTAATATTTGTATCAGCATCAACATTTCTATCAATATCAGTATCAATATGAGTATCAGTATCAGTATCAATATCAATATCAGTATCAGTATCGATAATAGTATCACTATCAGTATCAGTATTAGTATTAGTATCAATATCAATATTAGTATCAGTATGATTGTGAATAGGGAATACATTCCAAACGGACGCGCCGTTAAACAAAAAAAAATGGACGCCATTCATCATGTGACATGTGGACAATTTTGTATTAATTATGGTGTTAATTATGCACTCTCATATATGGGACCCACCGAAGTATAAAATTCATTAACTATCTATAATTATTTATCCATTTACCCATAATTCATTTCGGCCATTTAAATGATTTGTTCGACCCTACATCCGGTGATAAATACTGGATGGGTCTTCTGCTGCCACATGTATTTTTTTTGTATTTTATAATAGATTCCCCGCTGGGTTTACCTTTAGGGGTTTTAGAAAAATAAAAAAAGGAACACATGGCAGTAGAAGACCCACCCGGTGTTTATTTTTACTGTATATTGCATGACGTGATTTTTTACGGTAAATTATCTTTTTTTTCTCGAAATTTATATTTAATGTATATTGTATATGTGATTATACAGTAAAAGAAATTACCTTTTTTCTTGAAATTTATTGTATTTTTCTGTATATTTCCGTTACTCAATATTTATTTTATTTTTACTGTATTTCTTTTTATAAATAATGTGATTATATATTTACTGTTGTGTACTCTTCTTTTGCATTTTATGATGTTTAATTGGTCAAGGAGTAAACTCTCTTAACCGTAAATTAACCATGGTAATTACTAATTATAATAATTAATTAAGAAGTAAATCATGTTAACTTGTCCACATGTCACATGGTGAATGGAGTCCATTTTTATTGTTTTAACGGGGCGTCCGTTTGGAATGTATTCCCTTGTGAATATCAGTATGAGTATGAGTATCAATATTAGTTTTAGTATTACTATGAGTATCAGTACGAGTATCGGTATTAGTATCAATATCAATATCAATATCAATATCAATATCAGTATTAGTATTAGTATTAGTATTAGTATTAGTATTAGTATTAGTATTAGTATTAGTATTAATATTACTATTGCTATGAATATTTGTATTAGTGTCAATATCAGTATCTGTATTAATATTAGTATTAATATAATATTACTATAAGTATCAATATGAGTATAAGTATTAGTATCATTATCAGGATTATTATTGTTATTAGTATCATTATTAGTCTTAATATGAATATTAGTATTACTATTAGTATTAATATTAGTATCAATATCACTATTAGTATCACTATAAGTATCAGTATTATTATTAGTATTAGTATTAGTATTAGTCTTATTCTTAGTATTAGTATTAGTATCAATATAACTATCATTATCAATATAAGTATAAGTATTATTATCTGTAGTAGTATCAATATTAGTATTATTCTTAGTATTAATTAGTATTAGTATCAATATGAATTTAGTATTAGTACTAATATTATTATTATTATTAGTATTAGTATTAATATTGGTATGAGTATGAGTATGTGTATTAGTATTAGTATCAGCATTATTATTAGTATCAGTATTAGAATTAATATTAGTATTAGTATCGGTATTAGTATTAGTATTAGTATCAGTATTAGTATTGGTACCAATATTAGTATTAACATCAGTATTAATATTAGTATTAGTATTAGTATTAGTATTAGTATCTATATCATTATAATCATCAATGTAAGTCAATATTATTATTAGTATTAGTATCAATATTAGTCTTATTCTTAGTATTAATATTAGTCACAATATGAATATTAGTATTAGTATTAGTTTTATTATTAGTATTAGTATTATTATTGGTACGAATATGAGTATTAGTATTAGTTTCAGTATTATTATTATTATTATCAATATTAATGTTAATATTTGTATTATTATCAGTATTAGTATCGGTATTAGTATTAGTTAGGATTAATATTAGTATTAGTACCAGTATTAGTACCAATATTAGTATTAGTATCACTATTAGTATTAATATTAGTATTAGTATTAATATTAGTATTATTATTATTAGTATTAATATTTGTATTAGTGCTTATCGACCCAGTATCACTATTGGTAACAGTATACGTATTGGTATTGGTATTAACATTGGTATCGGTACTGGTAGTGGCCTATACAACATATCATTTTTGTAATATTTATAAGTTTTATTGTTATTTGAATAATGTGCATCACTAATTGAATGCTATTAGTGATAAACTTGCAGGTTATTTAAATATCTATTGTGTTACTTCTCTGCTACCGTGTTTGTTGTT
This sequence comes from Erythranthe guttata, assembly GCF_000504015.1. Next base: position 1,425,408 of record NW_012192922.1, read on the forward strand.
ACCTTAGTTATTTTGTAGAAGATTCACAAGGTGTAGTAGATTGCAATTCAAGAAATAGTGTTATACCATATGTTTTAAATGATTTCACTTAATCTTGATATCGTGTTTTGCGTGCTTCATGTTTTCTTATTTGTAATATTTAACTTAATTTCATATGTTACAACTCTAAATTAAGAGATAAAGTTTATGTTTTTTTATTTTCTTCCATTTTGTTTTACTTGAATTGGTATTGTTATAAAGAGATAATCGTTTACATAAATTTATTTTTCTTATTTTGAAACTGACATCCGTGCAACGCACGGGTGAAATACGAGTTTATAGAAGGAGTGAAAATACCCTCATGCATATTCAAAAAAATTGAAAACAATTGAAATATTGTGTGTATGGAAATTAAATCTTGAACCAAGCCAATTTTGAAAGTTAAATTTTAAGTAATATACAGAAAAATAAGAATTTAAAAAGGAATATATACAGAAAAATTAGACATAAAAAAACAACAAAATGGAACCCTAGACCTCTTTTAACACTATATGTGAGGTAAATATATAGGGGATAATTATTTTTTTTAAATCAAGGGTGTGCAGTTGCACACACTTGGACCACCCTGGATATGCCACTGCACGAACCCTTTCCAAAATAACCGGGTACCCTTCCCAATGTTCAATAATAATGTTGATATTCAATTAATCCCTATTGCAAAACTATTTATTTATTAAAAAAGATAAAAGAAAATTACGTACCAATATAAAAACTTGAACTACTAAACAAATTGTGGCAATATAAAAACAAGAATCTGAAGCTCAAAATGAAGTATATTAGATGGAACCCAATAATATATAAATAAAAAGAATAAATAGATGACATAGGTGGTGTTTGCAAAAGTTTTTAGAAATAGATTATGAGCTTTTTTTCTCACATAAACTGTTTTTAGGTGTTTGGAACAATAACTTTTGCTTTTGCTTCTCTTAAAATAAGCAGTTTTAAGCTATAATTTATTAAGCACCCATGACCCTGCCTTTTCAATTTAAGTTAATTTTCCAGTAAATTTGCAAACACCCCCAACTTTTAGAAATAAACACTTAAAATCAACTTAACTCACAATCCATAACTTCTGCTTTTAAATAAGCTTGCAAACACCACCCATAACATTAGATGAGTTATAAATCGGGTTGGGCTTGGGTGAAAGTGGGCTATGTAATTTAGTGTTTTTTTTTTAGCCGGGTACCCGGTTAGGAATTCTAAAACCCTAACCAGACCCAGTTTAAGAACATGGGCTACCCGAACCTGGCAAAGCCATGTAGACTTGAAAAATACCCGATCCGATCAGATAAAACCCGATCGGAACGGGTCACAACCCAAATGTCCACCCATATTATTAGGCCGATCGGAACGGGTCACAACCCAAATGTCCACCCATATTATTAGGTATCTTAAAGAAAATATTATAGTTCCGCTTAAGTTGGCCTAGCGACTGGAGTAAGTGAGTCAGTGTCAATTAACTCAAGTTTGAATTTTATTGACAACAGTAATTAAGTCGAACTTGTCACACATGACTAGCCCCTTAGCCTAGTATGATTTAAGTCTATAGTGTAATTTACAAACTATTATACGATAGTGTATGTTTATAAATAACGGACCCCGAGGTGTCCAATAATGAGACTTTCTAAAAGACACAATGAGACAAGATAACATATGATAGTTACTTAAATATTCAAAACGCGATTAAAGTTGTTGCAGCTATTATTTCGTAGAATGCTTTTATCCTAAAAGATGCAAATGTGACTCAAGAGGTATTTGGGTAAGCTTATAAACAATTATAATTAGTGTTTTTTTGCAAATCCACTATGTATAATCTCGAATAGTTGAAAAACCCCTCGTGTCAAAAATATTAGTATAAAACTTACTGTGCAAAACAGTCAAAGCCAAAAAGAACCCTACAAGTTCGATTCCCTGTGAAAAATAGTCAAAGCCAAAAAGAACTCTACGAGCTCGACTCCCTGTGAAAAATAATTAAAGCCAAAAAGAACCCTACGAGCTCGAGTGTTATACACTCGCGCTTTGTGCGACTGGACCTCTCATCTTGGAACTAAAAAGACCTAACTAACCCTTTAAATCATTTTTTTGAAATTTATAAATTCATCCAATATTTTCATAAGCTCGAAATAAAGTTTGCAGAATTTTCAATTCAATCCCTAATAATTTCAGAAAATCTCTCTCTCCAAATTGCATAAAATCAAATTGTAATTTTCATAATTTCTCAAAACTTCATCATCTTCTTTCTCCCATTCTTCTTTAGATCTGCTCCTCGCCAAAAAAAAAAGGAAAAAAGAAAAAAGAAAACAAAATCTAGGGGTTTATCTTCATAACCAGCCTATTTGCAAAAGAAGAAAAAACAACAAAAGTTGCTTTCTCCAACTAAACCCACCAGAAGACAAAGGCACTTCATGCTCAAAAAACACAGGCCCCAACACAATACACACACACAAAACGTAACTCGATCCAAAATCTTGATTTACAAGAGATCTGGAAGAATCCATTAAACATAAAGCATAATCTTTTTTTTTTTGGGTCGGAAGGCAGGTGGTGAGGCGGGGGTGGTGCGGCCGTGGTGATGATGCGGCGGCGGAGGGCTTGATGGAAGAATTAAGTTGCGGGAGGAAGATGATGGCCGTGGGTGATAGTTTTTTTTCTTTTCTTTTTGCATTTTATTTATTTAATTGAAACATAAATTATTAAAAAATACGAGGGTTAGTATAGTCATTTCATATAAGTCAACTGCTAATTTTGAAATAATGGACAATATGCTTTGTCAAGAATAATATAGAGAAGTTTATGCATTCGAGATTTTGCAGGGGTTTTATGCAATTGGCTCATTAAAATTAACTTATAACAGTATTTCAAGCATATTTGCTATATCCTGAGTTTAACAAATTTATCAACTTTGTTAAAAAATGAGCTCCAACATTTATTCTAAAATTGAAAACACTTGCTAAATAATGTGTGGCTTCTCAAATTTGGCAGGTCAAGCTTGTATGCCAATTACTTTTCGGCAGATAAAAAGTGCATGCCAAATTTAATTCACATCCCAGCCAAAACTTTTCGTATTCAGTAATTATATATAGGGCTGTGCGTTGGTTGGTTTGGTTAAAAACCAGACATAAAACCAATCCAACCCATCCAACCAACTTTGGTAAATATTGGAAACCGTTATCGACCCAATTTACATGGGTTGGGTGATGGTTGAAAACCAATTTAATGTGTTGGTTGGTGGTTTGGTTGATGGGTCATCCATCTAAATATTTTTAATTTTTTTTTAATATTTTAATACTTGTTACAACGCTATATCTTTTATAAATTAAATGCGACTAGTTCAATAATATTCAAATAAAAAATTCAAAGCATTAGGGGCATATATATTGCAATTAAACATAAATAGTGCAACAAATAATAATCGTCCAAATATTTAGACTATATGTCTTAAAATTAAAATAGTTCAAATTAGATAATTAGGTTAGATTTATTGCTTTTAGGATTTTGGTCAATATTAAACAATTTAATAAATGTGATATAAAATAGAAATTTGAAATTAAAAATATTAAATAGTTTAATTAAAATTAATAAATAATAAATTAATGAATAAAGTTGGTTGGCCGATATTAACCGACTAACCAACTTTTTAGCATATTAGAAACCATTATCGACCCAACTATACATGGGTTGGTTGACATTATCGACCCAACTTAAATGGGTCGGTTTATGGTTGATTAACCATCACAAATTGTGGGTCGAAAATGGGTTGGTTGGTGGTTAAAACCAATCCATGCACAGCCCTAATTATATAGGTTAAAGATATAAAATATATTAATTGTTTAGTTTTATAAATAATATATTATTGGAGTGAGTTATTGTGTTAAAGATAATGTGATAAAATATTAACAAGAGTGGATTGTAAAAAGTGGTATGTAAAAATTAAAATTATAACATCTGTTGGAGATGCTCTAAAGACATTTAAGAGCTTTTAAGCTTTTTAAATTGATATTTTTTTTTAAAAAGATTCTAGCATTTTTTAAAATAAGCATAAGATTTTTTAGAATAAGTACATATAATCTTTTTATTTAAGAGCTTAATTATTAAAAATAATTTATAAGTTCATTATCTAAAATACCTTAAAACTTCATTTTAAAAACATAAAAGCTTATAAGCTCTTTCAGCAGCTTATCAAATGTTTGAAATAAGATTAGCCAAACACCTGATTTTGTTTTGATGTTATTTTATTTTATTTAGTCATATAGTTTTATATTATATGGTTGAAGAGTTTTACCCCATTTTCTATATAGAAAATAGAAAATAAATTGTGAGAAGCACAAAATATTTGCATTTTTTATAAGAAAAAAAAAACAAAACAAAACATTGATAACATCAATTGAAAAAAGAAAATCATCAGAGGAACATGATCCACTAGCAATACCACTAATTACTTATCTCCCAAGAAATCTCTATCCAATACAATTCTACCATCGAACCCGTAACTATGTTTCATTGTTATCACAGCATTCAGCTCTGCCTCATTGTAGATGGGCACATCTTTTTCCTGAAGAGCCATAGCGGCGCTTCTAGCTTCACTCCATTTTGACGTGGTTTCTTTGTCTCCGTCAGGCGGAAATTGACCGTGCTTCTTGATGGCTGACATGAACTGATAGAGAATCGTAGGGATATCTTCGTCGGATACCACATCTTCTAGTCGGCGAGCACCTTTAGTTTTTTTCCTGCATGCCATGTGTAATTCTTTCCTTTTCTTTCTTTTATGTTTGTTGTTTATATGATATGAAAATGGGTGATTATGACTGGTGAAATAGGTACATATTTATAGGAGGCTTGGTCCTAGGGGAATTTTTGGGTGATTGGGAGATGTTGAATTTTGGAGGATTTTCGCGTGAGCGAGCAAAAGTTGAAAATATTGGTAGAATTTGGAGAATATTTGTGTGATCGGAAGACTGATAACTTTTGCATGAGGGGGTCGGAAAATTTTGGTAGAATTTAGAGAATATTTGCATGATTATTGGAAGATCTAGAATGTACTAGGCTAATATATTGGTCCATAATTGTTGGGCTTCTGAACATGTCTTTTTAGCACTTGAATTATAATGGTACTCTAATTTAGAGTCAAGTTACGGTTTTCTTTAGGGTTAAATACAAAAATTCCCTATACTGTGAACTTTGTGTCATATACCTCTATATAAGATATAAATACAAAAACTTCTACTGTTATATTTATTTCAAAATTTGATGAAAATACCCCTGCTAAGCCTATAAATATAAGGGTTTGTTTGGGCCATTTTTCACTATATTTTTTAACATTTTCGGTCAACTTACTTAGGAAATTTTGATATTTTTATTTTTTTTCTCCAGAACATTTAATTACTTAGGATTTTTTTTTTCCAGAATAAAACCTTTTATTTTTGTCATTTTGAATGTCTTCTGGTAGTTCAAATTCTCAACAATCATAGGATTGTAAAGATGTTTGTATTCTTAGGATGTTTGAACTACCGGAAGACATTTAAGAAAAAAAATTGAAGAAACTCAAAATGACAAAGATAAAAGGTTTTATTCAGAAAATTAAAAAAATCTAACCAATTAGATGTTTTGGAGAAAAAAAATATAAGGATAATTTGGCTCGATATTACTTTACCCCTTGTACTCTCAATTGCATCGATTTGCCCCCCTTGTACTTTTGGCTCGATATCGTTTATCCGCTTCTACTCTCATGACATCGATTTTGCCCCATGTACTTGAAAATTGTCTCAAGGTGGCCATCGCCATTAGTATTCAGACTTTTGACCTTAACCTCGTTTGATCCAAGTCTAAAATTTACAAAAAAAGCATTCGATCTTCATGTGGCCCTCGGCG
>NW_012192922.1:1431414-1444363 GCF_000504015.1 Erythranthe guttata
GCATAGGAATGTTACTATTAACCCTACGACTGATCCTCACAATGCTCGTGTTGATAATCCTGTTCTACATCCTGAGAATGATGGGGGATAGAGATCCTAATACTAATAATTATCGAGTTTTAATAAAACCGATCCTAATTTTTCTGTTTGATACTGATAGTGCATAATCAATCGATGTTAATAGCGGCAACCCGCTCTTTACTCATATATGTATATATATATATATCTATATATATATATGTGTGTGTCGGGTTTTTTGGGGGGGGGGGGGGGGGAGGTTTAGTGGGTAATTATTCATATAAATATATGATTTAGAACTGGTGGTTATATTCCGGCTTGTATTCTAGTTTTTCGTAATACCTATTTTGGGATGAATTAATGAACATGTCTCTGGTTCATCTTGTTGGAGTCAAATAATAATTCGCTTAAATAATTAATTAAGAATTGTATTTACTTCAAAATTAAAATAGAAATAAGTAAACGATAAATCGAATGAGGCTTGTAAAAACAATGTTCTTAAGACAATATGTTTGGGATGTCTACAATGCAACATGCTTCTCCGGCTAGTCTCCCAATATATAACAATCAGTTGTTGAATATTCGCACTAATATTCAACCCACGGAGAACTTAAGCAAATAATAAAATATCGACAAAACTGAAGGAAGAAGAAAGAACAAAGTCTTGACAAAGTCCTCAAAAGTTGATTGTAGAATTGGTCCGCGATTCTCCAATTTAAACGCAATAAATACAGTTTGCAAAGAGGGAAGAAGAACGAACGAACGCCTATACAAATTAGAGGCGTATGTTCAGAATTGAGGCATTACGCGATCTTCTTTGAAACGCTGTAATGGTTTGCACGTAAAATTAGTTAGCTTAGAACTGGATTAATTAATCACCATTTGAGCTTGAGCTATTAGATTTTTCCTCAAAAAATACTAATAAGTCAAAAAAAATTAACACCTGACCAAAATAATCTTTTGTTTAAAAAAATAAATTAACATGCCTTCGGAAAAACCCGAAACCCAAATCTACTTGCCATCCGAGCGTTGTGCGCGTGTTTCGGGTAACACCTATACATAATCAGAACAAGCCTAGTTCATTCTTCACTGTTCAAAACATACCTTCGTTACCAAATCAACTATGATAACTTGACTGATCACAAGAAGATAAAGTTTATAAATTCTCGTATGTGAAACTGTAAAATGTTACAAATAGTACAAATCTCATATATTTAATTAGTGAATTGTTAATAAGAAAAAAAAAAAAAAAAAAAAGTGGCTACACATGAGAAAATGTTTATTTTTTTAATTGTTCATATTAAATTAATGTCATCCACAATCTGAATTTTCAGAAAATTAAGACATGTGTCTCACAACGGATGATCTAGCGGTTGGAAAAAAGAGAATTTGTGTCAATTGACCCAAGTTTAACTCATTTTGTCAACGATCGCTAGATGGAGCATGTCACAATGGTTAGTCTAGTGTGTTTTACGTCTCGTATTGTTTGCAATATATTATACGAGTATATAGGGTAACCCAGTGTACCTAATATGGTTGGCTGCGAATTACAAAAAAATAAAATAAAAAAATATGTAAAACACAAAATCCTTTCTCATTGGATACAAATTATAATTATAATACATGAAAAAAAACAAGAAAATAGGATAAAAACAGAAGATTGTACAAATAGGACCCACAATAGGTATGACATGGAGATTACAACAATTGGGATAATCGACGTGGCACCAATGGCATCCTCTAAAGCCTTATCCCAACATCCAAACAAAATCCTCAAAAAAATCCTAAAAAAAAAAGAAAAGATCAAACAATTAGGATTCACACACTTGCACACACCACACTCATCAAAATCCTGAAAACAAAAAGGGAAGGAAGGGAAGGGTGTGTTTGATCATAAAAAAAATAAAATTTTAGAGAGAGAAATGGCATCAACTTCATGCTTCTTGCACCACCACACAACACTATCTACACCGGTAGCAAGAACAACCACCAACTTGCTTTCATTGAAGCCAAACAACCAGCTTCTAATCTGCAGAGCACAGAAGCAGCAAGTTGAGGCAATAGAATCATCAGACGCCGTCGTTTCAAGGAGATTGGCTCTCACTCTTCTCGTCGGTGCTGCTGCTGTTGCCACCAAGGTCTCCCCTGCTGATGCTGCTTATGGAGAATCTGGTATCTTTTCTTTTTTTATTACTTCCTTTGTAAAATAATCTTTTTTTTATTTTTTATTTTTATTTATTTATTTACACATGATTGACATAAATTGGTTGCTTGTTCTATCAACAAGTACTATATAGGAGATAAATATGAAATTAAAATAGAGAATGAGTTTCTAAGTAATTGGATGGAGTGGCATATGATTGACTATGAGATATGTATGTATGTTTGTATGTATGATTTGAGACAAAATAATAATAATAATAATATACTGATAATGGTGATATGTAAATGCGCGCAGCGAATATATTTGGGAAGCCCAAAACAAACACGGACTTCAAGCCGTACAGCGGAGAAGGATTCAAGATAGAAGTGCCGGCAAAGTGGAACCCGAGCAGCGAAAAGGAGTTTCCAGGACAGGTTCTGAGGTACGAGGACAACTTTGATGCATCGAGCAACCTCTCCGTCACCATCACTCCCACCGACAAGAAAGCCATTACCGACTACGGCTCCCCTGAAGACTTCCTCTCCAAGGTATTTCTTTTTTCTTATTATCTACGTATATATCATCTCCGATGTACGTTTTCGTTTGGATTACTGTAATCAAGAATTTGTTTTTTTTTTTTTTGCAGGTGGATTATCTGCTAGGCAAACAGGCCTACTTTGGTAAAACTGATTCAGAGGTAAGTCGAATCACTCTACCTTTAGCGCATATATATTGATGATGATGCTCGGAAAAAAATGTAGAGCCAGTATTAATTAATTTGGTTTTGGTACATAGGGTGGATTCGAGTCGGGAGCGGTGGCAAGTGCAAACGTATTGGAGACATCGACACCGGTTGTAGGTGGGACCCAGTACTATTTCTTGTCGGTGCTGACTAGGACAGCTGACGGAGACGAAGGGGGCAAACATCAGCTCATAACAGCTGCAGTTAAGGATGGAAAGCTGTACATATGCAAGGCTCAAGCTGGTGACAAGAGATGGTTTAAGGGTGCTAAGAAGTTTGTCGAGAACGCTGCCACTTCTTTCAGTATCGCTTAATCAACTTTAAGGGATTTCGAGTCTGTTTTGTATGTAACCTTTTTCTTTATATAACCTACGAAAACAAACAAGTATCGACAACTCGAATCTTGATTGGAGTTGTCAAATTTATGTCCCATCTCAGTTATGTGTTGTGTGGATATTTCAAATGTGGTTTTTGCATAAGAGGAATTATTCTTGTCACTTGTCATATTCCTTCTCATCAAACTACTTACTTTTATGTCCAAACAAGAATCGGGTGCTGTGGAATATCAAGTATAGTAGTCGAGCAAAACAGATCATTAAGAGAAAAACAGAGAACGCACCTCAAAGAAAAATAATGCATAGTGAAGAGAAGTAGTAGGTCACGAATGGAAAGACACTAAGAGTTGATAATTATATTTCAAATCATCGAATTGTCGAACAAATCACAACCCCATCGAAATAGGAGAAAAATAGTTCGATGCTGCTTAAGTTAATAGTCTCAATTACACTAGAAAGTAAAACTCAGCAAGCAAAAGGTGTATTTATTCAGAAAGAATGGATAGTGTGTAGTGTATTCTTTCTGTAGCCATCCCCCCTAGTGCAAAATTTTGAAACGAAAACGAAAAAAAGAACAGAATCTAAACGTCAACAACCTCAATGAGGGTCGTCTCATAGTCGTCAGGGGCCACGAAGCCGTGTAGGTTCATGACAGTTGCAGCCACATTTGCAAGCCCACCATTCGGTACATCTTTCCTGAACTTGACACCAGCTGCCAGCCCTGGTCCTCCGATTGCAATCGGGACCTAACCAACCAAAGTTTTTTTTTAATTAATATATATACATGTGGGCGTAAATATATATACGAAGAAATCAATCAAATCTGTTAATACTACTTACAGGTTCAAGTGTGTGAGAAGTAAGAATCTGAATGTTGCCATTCTTGTCAAGAAGGGGTTCGCCTTTCTTGTTCCTTTTAACCATGTCCTCTGCGTTTCCGTGATCAGCTGTAACTACATATATTCCTCCCACTTGCTCTATCGCATCAAGTATCATCTACACACATTTCACACAATAAATAATTCTCCCAATTACATTCCATGGGACAAATAAATTCGAAACAAACGCAGGATATATAATTTAACAGTACCTTGACGGCTTCATCAGCAGCCTTACAAGCCACAACTGTTGCGTCAATATCACCGGTGTGTCCCACCATGTCACTATTTGGCAGGTTAACACGTACCTTTTGTACAAAAAAAAAAAAAACAAACTCGTTAGAACATATGCTTCTTACAAAAGTAAGTGATTTTTTTTTTTCGATTTTTCCAACTTGGGTAGGAATCAGAAAGACGAAATATTTGTTGTTGGATTACCTGGTCAAATTTGCCGCTGAGGATAGCATCTCTTGCCTTCTCACCAATCTGCAAGGCTTTCATCTTTGGCTTGACATTAAAGGTAATACCACTATCGCTTGGAATTTCAACATATTCTTCCATGTCCGCGTTGAAGTATCCTGACCGGTTTCCGTTCCAGAAAAAGGTCACATGACCAAATTTAACTGTTTCACTGCATAATACCATACCACAACCAATTATTTAAGGTTATGATGATGCCATAAAAGACGCTAGTCGGGTGTAAAAGCTACAATCATAGAACTTGGTAAATAATAAAGTTTTAACCAAACTTACCTGCAAGCAAAGGTACGGACACCGTTGTGGACCAAATACTCTCCAGAAGTTCTTTCCATTTCAGGAGGAGAAACGAGGTAGTGGTTTGGAAGTTTAAGTTCGCCATCGTACTGAAGCATCCCAGCGTAACGAATCTTGGGAAATCTGACACGGTCAAATTTATCAAACTTCTCATACTCAAGTGCCTGGGCAACCATGGACATACGATCAGCCCGGAAGTTGAAAGTCACAACAGCATCACCGTCGACAATGGGCCCCACAGACTTGCCACTATCATCAACAATGACAAAGGGAGGCAAGTATTGATCACTCGTGTTAGGAATCTCTCTCAGCTTCTTGACAGCTTCAACGGCACTCTTAAACTTGTATGGTGCTTCTCCGAGGACTTGTGCATCCCATCCTCTTTTTACAACTTCCCAATCATTCTGGAAAATGCAGAAAAAGGATTGTCAAATGGAAACTTCTAGAAAGAGTAACAATTCTTTATGATATAAAACATGAATGGGGCTTACTTCATATCGATCCATTGTGACATACATGCGACCTCCACCAGATGCAATCTGGGCATCGACACCGTTTTCGCGTAGCTTTGCAAGATCCTCTTCAAGAGTTTCAACATAGGCCACACTTGTTCCATCCAAAACATCACGTCCATCCGTCAGAACGTGAACACGGATTCTTTTAGCACCACGCTCACTAGCACCTTTAAGCAACAACTGAAACCCAATATAGTATGAAGTGCAGAATTAGTTTCTTTATCATATGCAGGAAAACAAATAAAGAAAAGGGCCAACAAAGTTTTAAAATAACAGAAGAAAGAAAAAGTGATTGCTGCTTCTGAATTGATCAACAGAAACAAATACCTGCAACTGATTTAGCCTAGAGTGTACACCTCCGTCACTCAATAATCCGATGAGGTGAAGTGTTCCACTTTCAAAAGATGCCTTGATGTAGTTGAAACCTTCTCCATCATAAATTTTTCCAGTATCAAGAGCACTATCAACAAGCTTAGCACTATACCAAAAGCACATAAAAGAAGGGTTAATGTTATGATTGCTTTTAAGGACACAATCTAAACCAGGAAAAAAGCTTTTCTACCGAGTGTATGCTACTATAATTTTACGGCCAAGTATTCTTGCACTTAATATATCAACAAATAGAATCTTTCAATAGGTATTCTGCTCATATACTAGTTTACATGATTGAAATCAGTAATATGAGCTTCGAAAGTCTACCAATCAACAAAAGGAAAAAAAAAGTTCCTTCGTTTATCTATTTAATTTTTCTGTACGGCAAGTTCAGAAGAAAATAGCATAAACAACCATACATTAGAATTCGGTTTCTATCTATAAGAACCAGAGACTCTAGAGTACCTTTCTGCTGCTTCAGGAAAAATGATTTTTTTTAATATTTTCTGTCAACATGAAGTCTATAAAGAAGGAATGAGAAATGAATAAAATAAGTAAAAACACGAAATCCAAAGGGAGAAACTGGCATTCAGCAGACTTGTATTCATATGTATAATCAAATTGTGAGCACCTACCACATACAAGAAAGTTTATTAAACAACCTCAGGCATACATAAATTCATCACAGAAATTTCAATTTCCAAGTTTGAAGTCCTTGTCTCTAGTTCACAGATTTATAATTTATTACCAAAGAAATAAACGATAACAACGAAGCCCTCACCCTTGTGCATAAATCCTGCCAGCACCAAGAGCATTGTGACCAACCTCACTATTGCCCATGTCATCATCTGTGGGCAGACCCACCGCCTTACCATGGGCCTTCACCAATCTCCATTTATCAGGGGCACCCTTCACCAAAATCAAACGATAACATAGATCCAAAAACCAATTAAATATCAGATGCATTTGACCCACAAAAAAATAATTAAATAAAAAAAAATTAATAATACATTCTTAAGTGAATCCATGGTTGGAGTCTCCGCCACATGGATGCAATTGTACTGATTGGGTTTAGCTTCGCCCCACCCATCCAAAACAATCATTGCTATCGTTTTCCCCTTTGCCAGCTTTGGGTGATCCTTCAATTTCCATGAAAATCCAGAGCTACCCATCTCCTTTTCCTTTTCTTTCTTTTCTTTTGCCTATCAGTATTTCAAAAAAAAAAAAAATCAAATCTTTTATCAGAAAACACAAACTGTATCAGATCTAAGGGCGTTCAAAACTACAAATTAAATACATATATACATCGATCTATACTAATACACGTAGAGGAGGAATGAGAAGAAGCGTACCGCTTGTTGTTTTGTGAGTATAGATTTCTGAAGAAACAAGTAGAATCGAATAGGGAGACTGAGATTGGTGGAGCACTTATATATACTATTTTTTTCAACATCGAGGAAAGGGGGACACGTGATCATCCACGTGACACTCTTTTTTTTTTTTCTTTTCTTCTTTTTTTTTTTTCTTATTTATTTATATAATATATATATATATTTAAAAAATAAGATCTTTGGGGAATATGCCAATTGATGATCTTGATCAGCAAGAAATTAGTAATAATGAAAAATTCTAATTTCTGGACAAGTTAGATTGTAAGAATGTAGGATAATCTTAAAATTATATTACGAAATTTATATATCAATTTAGTAAATATCATGTAACAAAATTTGTATTTTTAACAAATTACCCATCAAAAGTTGAAGCATTATTAAAAAAATACAAAAATACAATTTAATAGATGCATCGGTAAACTTACACTCTCAACTATACGAGAGATGTAAATACGTTATTCTAACCATGTTGGGTAAGAGATTCGAACATGGGTCAATTAACACAAATTGACTTGCTCCAACCACTAGCGCATTCCTTGACAGAAAAACAATATTGTAAACCTACTATCATATGTTAATCTTGTTAACTGAGATATGCTATAGACAAATCGTATATAATATCTTAGGTTATAATTTTGTTAACTAAGACTAATTTATCTATTTTACTAAAATGTATTATTTAATATCAATATCTCCAACAAAATATATATCACCCAACGACTTTACAGATGAATCACTTTCCATGAAGAAGAGAGTGCTGACATTTTCCCGCAAAATAATAACCTAGTGGTTGAAGTAAATTAGCATGTTCAAATCTCGGTGTCAATAGTCGCTATGTGCAGTTTGTCACACATAGTTAATTTTGTTGTCCTGTGTGCATCTATATAGTTGAGGTGCCTTCATTACCAAAAAAAAAACCAAAAACACAACAAAAAACAAAACACAAAAACAAAAGTGATGACATTATAACAATTTATGAGTGGCAGTCTCCAACTCAAAATCAACAATTTATGTTTGAATGTGTAGAAGGAATAAACTATTGCATTATTCGAATTATATAAAGACTAATTGAAAAAATTAAAGATCACCCACCCTAATTGTAACACCCCCATCCCACTCAAATAAATTATATATGAACAGAAAAAAATAAAGTTGTGTGTTTTGTATTAATATATAAATGTATACTCATACTTAACTATGTGCTTAGCTCACATAGAAGACCAATAATAAGTTGATAAGCAGTAGCTTTTGGATTATTAATTAATTCCACACAAAATAAGTCATAAGCTAGCAATAGCATGACTCATCACGTAATCACTTTTTATTGTCTCGTGCTTGAGCACATCAGCATGCATCATCATCTGCTATATATTCTGCTAAATCAAAATTATAACTGCTATGCTTCATGCTTAATTACACTAATATACATCATTTAATATATATATATATATATATATATATATATATATATATATTATGATTAAAACATTTTGCTATTAATTATTCTTTGAGTGAAGATTAATTAGATGCTAGAATTTTTTTTTTTCTTTTTTAAATATGTGTAGAGTTTTACTGGTTTAACTCGACTTGACGTATAGTTCATTTAGCTCAGTCTAATAAAATTTTATCGACTTAGTTTGTGATGAGCCCATATCGGACACTTTCATTGGACTATATATCGTGACTCGCGTTGCAGATATTTATTAGGACGTCGAGACTTGGTGTTAGTGAAACATCAAATTCTTAATAATATTTTTTTGACGATCAAACAGCTCAAGTAATAAGCTACTAGTGTAGGATATTTATTGGGTGTTTCCAAAGGCTTACTACAAAAATAGAAGTCGGTGATTGTAAGTAAAATTTGAAATAATTGGTTATTCATAAAAGTTAATGCATGTAAATTTAAGCGGTTAATTTATAAGTTGATGTTCTTATCAAAAGTAAATAAATTATAAGTTGATGTGTTTGTAAAAGAAACTTTTAAGTCGCAGTTTTTGATAAATTATCTTAGATGTCCTTAAAAAATTGATTTATACATAAATATAACAAGCACTCAAATGTCTAATGGAGATTTAAGTTATATATAAAAAAAAGGTTGTTGCACATATACTTTTAAAATTATGTCGTATCAACTTATTTTAAAACAATTAAAAACAAAAGCAAAATTAAAGCTACATTTGCAGACATAAGAAAAATGATTATGAGCCAAAAAAAATATCATAATCTCTTTTCAAAAGCTTTTCGAAAGCACCATGAATTTATTACTTGATACTTGGGGCTTGTTTTGGAGGATAAAAACTTATTTAATTGATTTTAAAAGACAAGTAGTTGTTGTACCTACCGAATAAGCATATTTTCAAATTTCAACTAATATTATATTGGGTGGTGCTATTTGCCAATTCAAAATTACTAATCATACCGTTCTAATTCTAAGAAAATTATTTCTACTCTCTTTGAAACAAAAATTCTCTTAGCCAACATCATGTATGTTTAACACTAATTTAATCTATCAAATGTTCTTTAAGAAAGTCATAAGCAAATATATATACATTTTTCTAAAATTTAAACAATTAAACAAAAAAAACCCAATCTAGGCATGAGATGGGGAATTAGACACTAAAAAAGAAAAGAAAATAAAAGAAAGAAGACTCACGCCCAACATAGGCGTGAGATGGAAGGGTAACACTAGGGGTGCAAGTTGGAACGGAAATTCCAATTTCCGTCGGTTCCGATATGAAAAGTTCCGATTTTAGACCAACTTTTTTCATTCCGACTTCTGAAATTTTGATTTTCGAATTTTTCCGATTTTTTTGGATTGGAATTATATAAATAAATTTGGAATTTCCAATTTCCGATCCGATTAATTTCCGACATTAATTCCGAAAATTTCCGTTTTTTTTCCCGAAAAATACACCTATAAATAATATATATTATATAATACTTATTTTAAGTTTTTATTTATTTTCTGAAATAGTAATTTGATTGAAGTTTTGTTTTTGGATTTTGACATACTTAATTATTATTAGAAGTTTTATTGGATATTGATGTGTTTATTTTTGTTTATTTTTTAACTGAAATTAGTAGTTATTAGTTTTACTTTTATCGAAGTGGATGTTCTTATTTTTGAAAAATTAAGAAAATTTCAGAAATTTCTGCTAAGTTTTGAAATTTTAAAACTTATATGATTTCCAATTTTTCCGAAATTCTGAAATTTACGGGCCTTTTGGAATTAGAATGAATTTTTAGATTCCGAAAATTTTGAAATTGGAATTGAAATTAATTTTGTACTTCCAATTTTTTTGGAAATTTTCCAAAAAGGTTAATTTCGGTCCGATTCATCCGACTTTCACCCGCCCTAAGTAACACACATACTGGATGTGGATGGAAGTAGTTATCGCTTGATTTCGGAGGTTGTTAACACTTGATTAAGTGTGGGTGATAGTGGCTCGCTAGTACACGAAGAAAAAAAATATTTTGCACACAATTAACCAACAATCATTCAAAAAAAGTAGAAAATATTGAAATTTATTGAACAAGATGAAATAATTACCTTCAAACTTGATTGATTATGGTATGCAGATTTAGAGTGGAGAATAAGTGAGGGAGGAAGATGGCTAGAGAGAGATTACGAACGGTATCTTATATCTTATATATAAAAGAAAGAAACGTTGGGCAACCCTAAAAAACTCTAATGGTATTTCTGTAATTATTTATTTTTAATATATTTTCTCCACTAATTTCTAACCATAATTTTTAATAATTATCAATCTCCGATTTTTCATCGATATATCTCAAATCTTAAGAGATAAAGATAGAAATTCGATTTTTCAAAATCTTAATCTAAAGTTTGGATAAAAAATCTTAATACGTCAGATTTAAAAAAGAACCAATGTTATATAAAATATGAACAATACTACATTATTAAATTTTACTATGTTAGTGTACGATATTTTCTTTTTATGTATTAAATTGATTATCTTTTGACTTTTGAAATAATATCCCGTGCATCGCACGGGGAAAAAATGCTAGTTAATACAATTGAAACAATAATTAGCATTTCGGAATTATATTATATATATATGTTGCATTGAATTTCATTTTTTTAAATTAAACGGGGTAGATATATAAACTCTCTATTCTTTTCGGGCTTGTTTGCACTTAATGATTCTCTTTGTATGGTATTATATAGGGATGGTTTTCTTTTACCAAATTGCATTACCAATCCATTGCCCTACCGAGCCCTACCAATTCTCTACCAAAATGTTTTGGTAGGACAACGGCACTCAATATTATGAAAATGGTACTGCCCTACTGTACCGAAATATTATTAATAATAAAATTTTATTTCAATATTTAATTTATTATAATCAAAAGTGAACATAGTATCCTAACTAACTACTATTAGTTAAAATTAATTATATTCTTTAGGTATGTCAAAAATATTTTAAATTGTTTTCATTAATAATGATATAACTGATGTTCAAAGTTTTTATGTTATAATTTTATTTACGAAATATTTCATATTAGGTAAATTAAGAACATATATTTAGAATACTTATATCATAAATACTAGTTTTGAACATTTTAATCATGTATATACCTTGAATTGCTTTGAAAAAATTGATATTCAATTTAGATTTAAATAGTAGATAACATAGATTGGTAATTACCATTACCATTACCATAACATACCGTACCGAAATTTCGGTATGCCGAAATCAGTATACCAAAGTTTTTGGTAGGGCAATGATAATGGATTCCATAATACCAAAATTTTAGTAATGGTAGTGATTCGAGTGGTTTGGTACGGTTGCCCTACCAAACCCACCCCTAGTATTATAGGCTAAGGATGGCAATTTGACCCTATATATTGGTCCCCGTCCCAACTCGACCTGAAACTAGTGGTATTCCCCGATCCGAAAAAATATGGGAACGAGTGTGCCTACCACGTAGCCCCGCCCCGTAGACATTATTTTATTTATATATATTTATATCATTTTGTTATATATATTATATATTTATTAGTTATTGATTTTAAGAAACTTCAATTTGTAGCATGATCATTTATGAGATTTGAGTTTTTTTTTTCTTTTCATTTAATTTGAAATAAGACATTTATCGAATTTTGAACATTTTATTGATGAAGGCAACTAATGAGGTAGTGTGGTTCAAAAAGACCTACCACAAGCTCATGCTCATCCCAAAAATTTATGAAATGTATTGGTGCCAAGTAGTAGTAGAAAACCTATTTACAAGCTCACGTATAATCCCTGATTTTTCGATATTACAGAGGTGCCCGCGCGGGGTTTTCGAAGGCATGTTCATCAAACCCATCGGTTAATTTTCACCGGTCAGCCTAGGAAATCCATACTAAACACAAATACATTTCTTTGTGCTAATTTTTTTTTTTTTTTTTTTTTTGAAGAATTCTCTGTGCTAATTGAACAAGAGAGATGTCGGACAGAGTCAATACTAAAATAAAATTCAAATTTAAATAAATAAAACTCCGCAGATAAATGATAATTAGGAAGCAACAAGGCTTTGCGCTAGTGGTAAAAATCATGTAGATTAACACAAAACATTCATTATACATATACAAAATTAAAAATCCAAAAAAAAAAAAAAAAAAAAAACCGAATAATTATAAGAAAATGCAACTTTCTTTTTTACCAATTAAAAAACAAAATATTATGACTTTTGAATTTGAACCATTCAAATCAAATCCACTTACTTAAAAACTGCAGACAGAGAATAATAATACTCCCAAAATCAAACTGAGCG
>NW_012192922.1:1445837-1470667 GCF_000504015.1 Erythranthe guttata
GCCGGGACCAGGAGCATCCGCTCCGCCGTGGGACTTCAACTTCGCCGGCACCTCGTGGAACAACTCGTTGGGCAGCAGCACCTTATCGATCTTATAAACAACGAGTGGGTCCTCGTCGATCAGTGTTTCGTTAATCATCGCCGTCACAATTTTGGTCTGCAGCTTCACATCTTCGCCGTCTTTCTCCACCGTGAAGTCGTATTTTCCGGCCGCCTCACTGGCCAGAGTGTTCATCAGTCCTTTGCTGGATCTCAGCATTACCAACGAATTGTACACCGGAACGCCGTGGTACAGAAGCAGCGACGTTTTGCCGCCGGATGTAAGATTCTTGTAACTGGGGATGAAGGATTTGACGGCGGAGTCCGACGGGCAGAAGATGGTGAGCCCACCCTCGACGCTCAGAGCGAAGGTGTCTCCGACGCCTGAGTCCGCCATTATGAGGTCGGAGAAGGACTTGCAGCCTTGCTCCGCCATGAGAGTAGTTATGTTTACGTCGGTGGGGCTGGCGGTGGGGGCTTCAGCATCCGGCGAGGAGAGAATGTGGCTGATTTGGATGACGGAGATGTTGTACGGAAACTCCTCTACAGATTTGACGAATGTGGCCATGGGTTGGCCGTCCGGCCGGGTGTCGCTGACGACGACGGGGGTGAAGCCGATTTTGCCGCCTTTCATGTTGGTGATGTTGACGTATCCGAAGGTGCCGGAGGCGTCGCCGGTGGCTTGGAAGAGGGAGGAGGTGGTGGTGGAGCCCTTTGTGATGTGGTGGAGCTTCTTGGAGCCGAAGTAGTCGGCGAATATGTGGAGGCGGAGGATGTTCTTGATAGTGTAGAGGGAGTAATGGCCGGAGAGAAGTTCGCTCATGCCGGAGTTGTCAACTGCGCACACTGTGATTGTGCGGCGGCGGTTGATCTCTGCCGCGAGGTGGGTGGTTGTGAGGTAGTGATTGAAGGTTGAGAATTCTGGGTACTTGGCCAAGATGTGTGTGATGTTGTGTGCATCACCGGTGCCGGCGGTGGCGAGGAGGAGGAGGCCGATCAATGGGAGAAGAATCGACATTCTGATTACCTTCATTTTCTCTTTTCAACTTTCAACTTTATATATATATATATATATATATATATATATATATATATATATATATATATATATATATATATATATATTCGGTTTGGCAAAAATAATTGAACTTAATTTATTTAAATAAATAAAGGAATTAATAATAAATATGGTAAATTGCAACAACCGCTGAGGAATGATCGATTACGAAAAAACCCCTCATGTTTGGATAATTACAGCTACCTCTCAACTATGAATCTTCTTACACGTCCGCCCTTATAGATTCCGTGGAATGTTCTCTAGTTTTTACTAGTTTTGTGCAAAAATGCAGTTTTTGATGCATCACAATCTAATATATACAAGCTAAGAAACACATCTTCTGATCATCAGGCTTCAAAATGTAAATCTATGGAATAAAAAATGTACAAAATTGAGAATATTCCATATAATCTAGAAGATTCCACTAAATTTGACACTGTAAGGGTAAGCGTGTAAAAAGATTTATAATTGAGGAATGGTTGTAATTATCAAAACATGAGCTGTTTTTTCGTAATTAGACCATACTTCAGGGTTGGTTGGTGGTAATTTACCCTAGTGAATAAGAAATATAGTTTAAGATGAAAAGGGATTAGCACAATGATTGGCCTAATAATTGGATTGGAGGATTAATTAGCGTCGGTGGAACTAATTAAGATTGAAGCTACTAATAAGTATTTCAAATTATAAATAATAGGAAAGTGGGCAATAATTAATATTTTAGTCTTTTGTGTTGGATATGGTATGATTAATGTGAAAGAAGAAGACAATGGTCAATCACACAAAATAGAGTACAGCTCAATTTGGTGGTTTAGTGGTGAATATCATCTTAGTTGTCATCTATACAAAATATATTCAATTATATGATCAACCTCCAATTTACAAATATTTATATATTCATATGATATGGTACACCTATTATATTTGATTTAATTTTGATATAATATGTACATATATGGTGATGAGTATTATTCAATTATTACTTGGGCAATGAGGGGGTTTCACACAGTCTTATCTTGTATGTTATACTTTGTCGGGCTTCTTTTTTAACGAAGAAATGTGAAAACAATCATATAAATATATTGATCTCGTATAATAGCTTGTAAATAATACAGAAGACGTAAACCATTCTAGATAAATCATGTGTGATACGTTCCATCTAGCGACCGTTGACAAGGAGATTCAAACCTTGGTCAATTGACGCATACTTACTTGCAATCAAGCATTTGGTGCTCATGATTAAAACCCGACATTAATTCATATATGGTATCCAACCATCTAAATGGTTGATAAATTATCCCACCTATATAGGTGGGATTGTGCAATCCGGAATTGATGCACAGTTGGACAATACAAAATAGCCCTCTTCTCATTTATTAATTACAAGAAAAAAAACTCAGTCATTGCGAAATATTCGAAAACTATTGTATTCTACGAGAATCCACATGTAGACATCGTCTTGAATATTTGGGGGTGGGGCATCTCAACAAATATGGAGAATTTTCTGAAACATTTCTCCTTTGGGGGTCGCGCGACGTAGTTGGACAATTTCAGCATATTGCTCGTTAGGGTGTTGGGTCTTCCGAAGTCTATCTCATACGTAATTGTTGATTCTTACCGGATTAATCTTCATCTTCAAATTAATATGGTCTTTGTGTGAATGGAGTTATGTTTTTGCAATTTATGAAATTTACAGTTGGAGATATTGGGTGAAATACAAACCTAGGTCTCATATAACGAAGCAGGAACTCAAACCGGTTGAATATCTAAATGAAATTGCTCATATTTTTAGTGAGAAGAGCTATGAGTTCTTATTTTTTTTATTAATGTTAATCTGTTGATAGGATGGAGTAGATTATACCACTTTGTTGTTATTTTTGGATAATGATATTTTATATGTTAATACTTAATCCTAATGTTGATACGTTGGTTTAAATGGGATTCAATTTCTAGTTTCGAACGCGAATTAGTAATTGTGACTCCAATGCATCTATATGGTTGGCTGCGAATTCATTCATTTAAAAAACAAGCTATATGATATGTTTGATTGGGCCAACCAATAGACCTACAATTTCTTTATTTACTGGGCTACGAGCCCAATATTGAAGACCACTACTACCGAGGCCAATCACCTTTAAATAAGGTTTTGGCCCGACAATCTCAACTAATTAAAATTCAGCCAGAAGGTATAAATAAATGTTTGAATTCATTCCTTAAGGTACGTCCTATTATCTGAGTAATACTACCAACTGTATTCTGGTTCCACTATCCGTACGCCTGACTTGAGCGTGGGAGGGGTTTCTGCCGGATCAAACCCCGCTTAGTTTACGTGTTCTATGATCGCAGCGATCTCAAGGTCATCAAGCTCATGAGCCAGTGATCCACTTTACTCTTCCACTTCATCCTACTTGACTCTCTAAGTAATCTATCTCTAGCATCATCACTATTAGGGTGGGGCGCTCGGGTCGGGTTTTTTGGGTATAACCCGCCCCCCTCGGGTGTTTCCCCCCCGGGTGGGGGGGTTTTTTACGTAACCGGGTTTTTCCCGGGTTCGGGTACCCGGTGCTCCCAAACCGGGTCGGGTCCGGGTATTAGAAATCCTACCCGGGTACCCGATCGGGTACCCGGTTGAATTTTTTTTTTTTTTTTTTTTTTTTATATATATATAGATATATATATATATATATATATATATATATATATATATATATATATATATATATATATATATATATATATATATATATATATGTATGTATATCATATATATATATATATATATATATATATATATATATATATATATATATATATATATATATATATATATATATATATATATATATATATATATATATATATATATATATATCTTAAGTAAATTTAGTTATTGTTTATTTAAAAAAAAAAAAAAGAGGAAAATAGCAAAACCCGAACCCGACCCGAACCCGACCCGAGATAACCGGGTACCCGGTTGCCGGGTACCCGGTTATTTCGGGTCGGGTTCGGGTAATTTTTTTTTTGCAAAAAACCCGAATAACCCGACCCGAATAACCCGACCCGACCCGAATGCCCACCCCTAATCACTATACTTTTATATAATAATTCGAATAAACACACATAATTATGTTTACCAAAGATTCATTGACTTATACTATTGAGAATGGACAGCCCAAAAAATAAAACAATAAAAAAAAATATATAATAAATGCATCATACATGTACACAAAATTATACCCGGATAATAGCATAAATAAGTTGTCAACAAAAGATTTGATCATTTGCAAAAGGATACATAATTTTGAAGTTAATACAGAATGCAAACATCTCTAAAGATTTATCTTTTATATTTTTATGACATAAATTTCATTTGCATTTATATGTGTGGAAAAAAAAATTCCAGCAATACACAAAGATGAAGATATTTTTCATATATTTATTGAGCAAATTAAACGAATGGAAGGCAAAAAAAAAACTAAATCATTCTCAGTTTCATACCAAAAAAACAAGATAAAAAGAAATGGCAGGAAAACCACAACATTCGTACGTGCAAGACCACACACCGACACACATAATAAAACCTATTGAAAGAAAGAGATATATATGGTGTATATCTTTGTACGTATCTTAGGAGATAGAGTTTTGATTCCCACAATCTTCTATGCATGGTAGGAGTAATATTTGGGTTGCTTCCAAAGTCTATATATATATATATATATATATATATATGTGTGTGTGTGTGTGTGTGTGTGTGTGTGTACTGATACGAAATAGAGGGAGACATAACAAATTTTCCCCAATTTCTTCATGGTACCAGAGCAGGGATTTACAAAACCATAAAAAAAAAAAACCTATGACAGGTGAGGAAAAGAAAACCGATGATGGGTCTGGAAAAGCACATGCGAGTGTTGTATCGCAATCGAGTGCTATCTCGCCGTATTTTTTGCATCCGTCCGATAATCTGGGATCACTAATCTCGCACATCCAATTGAAAGGGGAAAACTACGAGGAATGGGCTAGATCGATGAGGAATGCTCTTCGAGCGAAAAAGAAACTCGGGTTTGTCGATGGAACTTTGGTGAAACCAGAAGATGATTCTAACGAGATTGAAGACTGGTGAATGGTGAACTCAATGTTGGTTGCTTGGATATTTAATACAATCGAACCCTCGTTGCGTTCTACCATAACCTACGTTGAAACAGTGAAGGAACTATGGGAGGATCTTCGACAAATATTATTCATTGGAAACGGACCTCGTGTACATTAATTGAAGGCTGACCTAGTTGTGTGTAAACAACGCGGACAAACGGTGGTGGCATATTATGGTCGACTGAAGATGATGTGGGATGAACTTGTGAATTATGACCCAATACCCACGTGTAGATGCAACGGTTGCAAGTGTGACATCTTAGTCACACTTGAACGAAAGAGAGAAGAAGAGAGAGTCCATCAATTTTTGATGGGTCTTGACGATATGGTGTACGGAACCGTACGGTCCAATATTTTGAGCATGGAACCGCTACCCAATATGAATAGAGCATATGCGATGATTGTTCAAGAGGAACGGCATCGTAATATCGCACGAAGCAAAGAAGATAGAGGGGACGCAGTAGGGTTTGCTGCTCAACTAGGTCCGAATGTGAGAGTTGCGGCTGTTCGGGGAAAGGCAAAGTTGATGACATGTGGGTAGTGTGGAAAATCAGGACACGAAAGCAATTCATGCTATCAAGTCATAGGATACCCAGAGTGGTGGGGAGATAGGCCTCGAGAGAGAGAGAAGTGATCGGGGCCGAAGAGGAGGCGATGTGGGGCGCAGAAGAGGAGGCAGAGCACGCATTAATATCACTCTAGCGACGACCGAGGGAAATGGGAGCCGATCTAAAGTTCGTGTGGAACGCGACCGTCACGATCTTGCGGGTCTTGATAGCGATCAATGGACAAAGTTACTTGAATTGATCGGTGCAAGTAAAAATGGTGATGAAAGGCTTTCTGGTAAGAAATATTTTGATTGGATCATAGGTTCTGGCGCGTCTCATCACATGAAAGGGAAAGTCGATTTGTTGTCCGATGTTTATAATATATCAGCATTACCTGTAGAACTTCCCAATGGACAAAATACTCTTGCTGTAAAGGAAGGGAAATTGTCCTTCGGGAGTCATCGGATTTTGCATCATGTTTTATATGTTCCAAATATGAATTGCACTCTTATATCTGTGGAAAAATTGATGAAAGAATGGAATTGTACTGTCATTTTTATTGACAATTTGTGCGTGATACATGACCGCACTACGAGGACTCTGATTGGAACGGGTGAAGAGCGCGATGGGGTATTCGTCTTCCGAGGTGTTGCACCAGTGCGAGTGAATAATATTACTGGATTAAGTGAGCAAGAGTTGTGGCATCGGAGATTGGGACACCCATCTAAACAAATTTTGTCTTTTATTCCAGTAGTTAGGAGTATAATTAATAGTACTTTGAGTCACTGTTCGTGTGATGTTTGTTTACGTGCAGAGCAGACTCGTGTTATTTTTCCATAAAGTGATAATAAAACAACTGAAATGTTTTTTTGTTGATTCATGTCGATATGTGGGGTGCTTATAGAACTCCAGCTACGTACGGCGCTTTTTATTTTTTTACGATTGTAGATGATTTCTCAAGAGGGGTTTGGGTCTATCTTTTGGGTGATAAAAATGGGGTAGGCCAAACTTTGAAAATTTTATGCACGATGGTTGAAAGACAATTTAAGAAACAAGTACGATTTTTTCGCAGCGCTAATGGAACGAAATTCACGTGCTTGAGATCTTGTTTTGAAACACATGGCATCTTGAACCAAACATCATGTGTTGGGACTCCTCAACAAAATGGAAGACTAGAGAGAAAACACAGGCACATTCTGAACGTTGCACGAGCGTTGATGTTTCAAGCACATATTCCTATACAATTTTGCGGCGAATGTGTTCATACTGCTAGCCATTTGATTAATCGAACTCCTTCAATGCTTCTTGATGGTAAGAACCCATACGAGATATTATTCGGTGTTAAACCGAATTATGCATCGTTGAGAACATTTGGTTGCTTGTGTTATGCACATCATGATTGTCGTGATAAAGATAAGTTTGGCGAACGAAGCAGAAGATGTGTGTTCATGAGTTATCTGCATGGTAAAAAGGGTTGGCGCGTGTTTGAAATCGAATCCGGAGAATGGTTTGTTTCTCGCGATGTGGTGTTTTCCGAAAATATTTCCCCTTTTGCCGAAAGGGTGCATCGTGCTAGCACTGATTTGAGATCCGATGATATTGTTGTTGTTGTTGATGATCTGGATGGACCAATCCAAGAAAGCAACGTGAATAAGGTAACTAGTGAAAGTGAACCCGTGGACGAAGTTAGGGGGATCACAAGCAATCTTGATGAGGGGGAGATGGGTGTTACTAGTAGTGAAAATACTACCGATATCGCCCAAATCGAAACATTAGGGAGAGGTCATCGTGTTTCCAGGACATCTACCTTATTGAAAGACTATGTCACTTATAGTGCTCGGTGCTCGCAAAACCCCCATCGCGCTACACCCGTGTCTAGGGTGTGCGCGGGTCGTAAACCCGCGGGTTCTAGCAAAACCCGCCCTCGTTCCGTCAACCAGCGGTTCTTGATTTTAAGGAACCAAACTTGTGGGTTTTCGACGGGTTTAGGATAGACGGGTCAATCGCGGGTTTAAAGTAGAACCCAACCTTCACAGGTCGAAACCCGTCGTAATTTAAAAAAGTTATTTTCTTTAATAAGTTATAAGTTTTACAAAAAAATATTTAGAAATTAAAATGAATGACCAAGCGTAAAATTTTAAATTGAAACAAACGTGAATAACATCAATGATAAATGTCACGAATAAATCAAAATTACAAATGAGACGATGTCGTCGTTATAGATATAAGTTTTGACATGTAAGAGATACTTTATTCATATATTACACATTATGAATTTATTATACTACATAATATCAACTAAACAACGTCGTTTTTTATAGCGGGGCGGGACGGGTCTCACGGGTATTAAATTTTTTTGAACCCATCTTAGACCCAAACCCGCGGATCTTGTCCACTTTAGGACCCAGTCCTATAGATGGATCTATCCGTCCGGTCCTAGCGGGACGGTTTTTAACGAGTTTGACGGGTTCAACGGGTTGATGGGTCCGACTTGCTCACCCCTACTCCTAACAGATCCTCAGGTACACTTTATCCCATAGCTCATTATTTGACATCTGATAGATTTTCGGCTCGACATCAAGCATTCTTGGCCAAGGTTGATGCAGAGATTGAACCAACACGATTCTCAGAGGCAGTTAAGGATGAAAGATGGCGAGCAGCCATGCAACAAGAAATCAAAGCTTTGGAAGACAACGGGACTTGGACATTGGAAGTTTTGCCTCCGAGTAAAAAAGCAATTGGATCTAAGTGGGTCTACAAGATTAAGTATAAATCCGACGGCACGATTGAACGATACAAAGCTCGTTTGGTCATCTTGGGTAATAACCAACGCGAAGGAATCGACTATAATGAAACCTTTGCACCCGTAGCAAAGATGGTGACATTACGAACATTCTTTCTTAGCTATAGTTGCTGCGAAAAAATGGGAACTACATCAAATGGATGTTAATAATGCGTTCTTGCATGAAGATTTGAGTGAAGAAGTCTATATGAAGCTACCTCCGGGATTCTCATGTATTGATCAAACGAAAGTTTGTAAACTGAAAAAATCTCTCTATGCGTTGCGACAGGCTCCCCGTTGTTGGTTCACCAAGTTGGCATCTGCCTTGAAACGTTACAGATTTGTTCAGTCATACTCTGATTATTCCCTTTTTCGTTACACTAACGACTCAATTATTTTAACTATTCTTATTTACGTTGATGATTTGGTAGTGGTCGGAAATAACTCAGTGGCAATTGCATCTCTCAAAGAGTACCTTGGTCGTTGCTTCCATATGAAGGATCTTGGCGCACTCAAAGTATTTTGTTGGTATAGAAGTTGGGCGCGGGACAAATGGTATTTTCTCGTGTCAGCGTAAGTACGCATTAGATATTGTGAGTGAAACAGGACTTTTGGGGGCCAAACCATCTTGTATTCCTATTGAGTCAAATTATCGACTTGCTCTGTCCGATCGACCTTTTTTTGACGATCCCGAGCGATACCGACGTCTTGTTGGAAGGCTAATTTACTTGACTATAACAAGACCTGAGTTAAGCTATTGTGTGCATGTGTTAGCCCAATTTATGCAGCAGCCGCGAGAGGACCATTGGGAAGCTGCTTTGCGTGTGGTACGTTACTTGAAGGGACATCCTAGACAAGGGATTTTATTGCGAGCTGATTGTGATTTGCGTCTTTACGCTTATTGCGACTCTGATTGGGCTGGTTGTCCGCTCACTCGACGCTCATTGACGGGTTACTTTGTCATGTTGGGCCATTCACCTATTGCTTGGAAAACTAAGAAGCAACATACGGTGTCTCGTTCGTCGGCTGAGGCAGAGTACCGCTCCATGGCAACTACGTGTTGTGAGTTGAAATGGCTAAAAGAAATTTTGAAGTTTCTTGGGATGTCACATGGACAATCCATGCAGTTGTACTGTGATAGCCAGGCGGCTTTGCATATCGCTGCTAATCCCGTTTTTCACGAACGAACGAAGCATATCGAGATCAATTGTCATACCATTCGAAATGAGATACAACAAGGCAATATATCTACTTTACATGTTCGTACTTCCGAGCAGCTGGCAAACATTTTGACGAAAGGGCTTAGTAAGCAGCAATTTGAAAGTTTTCTTTGCAAGTCGGGCATTCACGATTTTCATGCACCCACGTAAGGGGGAGTATTGAAAGAAAGAGATATATATGGTGTATATCTTTGTACGTATCTTAGGAGATAGAGTTTTAATTCCCACAATCTTCTATGCATGGTAGGAGTAATATTAGGGTTGCTTGCAAAGTGTATATATATATATATATATATATATATATATATATATATATATTACAAACCTATAAAGATGTAGTGCGATGATGAATAGTAACTTAATAAACATTTTGATTTTTTTTTCAAACAAAATCGCACGAAACGACGCCGGTTTAGGGGAAAATTTCCAGCGCAAAGCACAAATGCAATTTAATTTCGAATTATATTTAATGCTCTATTTATGGTCGGACCAAAAATGGTGGGCCCTTTTAATTTCCTATTCTCTTTCATACTCTCACCACTCGCACACTCACGCGCTACATACACGTCATTACCATTTCATTTAATTTTTCATTTTCTTTTACAAATTCCCACAAAACGGCATCGTTTTGGCTAGAAAACTCATCCCTGCTCACTTTCGGCCGCCGCCCTAATTTCTCCTCTGCTTTTCTATCGTCTGTCATCTCACTGTTGACGTTGTGCCAGAGGTAGGTTGTAGGTTAATTCTTTCTTCTCCTCTCACTTTGTTCTCTCTTGTTTTCTTTCTTTGTTATTCATTGCAGCGTTGTAGTTTTCCCCTTTCTCTCTAAAAAACGAGATACATTGGATTTTGCTCTGTTCTCTATAGGTGTTCTTTCATACGCCTCTATGTTATCTTTCTTACGGTATTTTGTATGTTTATTTTAATTTTTAGGTTATTGTTTAGTGAATTTAGGTATTTTTTTGCAGGAGCGATGCTTTTGTTTTCGTTTTCTATTGAATCTGAATGCCTTTGTTTTCGGCGTTTTCTGAATCCAGTTTTACTGCGTTAGTTTTGACAGGTTCGTGCCCTTCTTCCAATCATTTTATGGGGTGATACTTCGAAATGCTAATGGACGGTTTACTACTCTTCTCTGATTGTATTTATGTATGTTTGCTTGTAATTTCAAATTTGTTTGCGTGTTTTGTGCATTTTTTTTGCTTGATCTTTGTTTTATTCTTAATCCAAATTTTTTGGATTTGTTTTTTATTTTCTCCGATCCAGATTATGTACCTTTGTTTTTCGATTTTATCTGAATTCTGCTTTGGTGCCATTGTTTTTGTCAGGTTTTGGCTGTCTCTTTTATTACCATTTGGACGTGTCAGGTATATTTCTCTCCCCTTTTTGTATTATTCTTGATGCATTTGTGCATATAATTATGTGTATTTATCATGCAACTAAATATGATATTGTATCTTGTTAGACTTATTTTCGCAAGTTAAATTTTGTGCTTGTTTAGTTGTTATGTTTATTTGTATTTTCAGTTTGGTTTTTTTCATTTACTGATATGGGCCTTTGTTTCCAATATTTATTTCATCTTTAACAGATATGCTTGAAAATGCTAATGGAATGCCACTCAGATAAGCTCCTTGATTTCAGCAATGTGTGTTCTTGGGTAAATTTCTTTACCACCTCCTTGACAAGTAGTGATATATGTGCATTTTTAATCTCAGTGCGTACATGTTTGGTTTGTTTATTGGTTATTGTTTATTGATAATGATCTTTTTGCTCATCAGCAAAGTATATCATATATACTTTTTCTATGATATACTTTTCTATTTGTATCAGATACATGTGTCATTCTTTGTGGTTTGTTGTTGCCAGAAAATTCTAATTACTAAAATATCTTTTATTGCTTTTGGTTATATTAGTTCGTAGATGTTTTTGATGTGTTGATTTATAACTTGATTTATTTGGTGCTTATACCCATACTAGACACCTTTGTTTTTTATTTCCAATATTATTTTTAGATTAACAACTAACATAATCAAATACACGAAATGAAGCAGGTGATAACACTGGAAGGTGTAGCATCGTTAAGAAGGTAAACCGAACACTACTTCAGTAAATAGTAAATACGAAGGTTAAATTATTATTAGGAATCAAACGAGAACTAAAGATACCCGTAGTTCAAGTTAATTGGAAGCTGCTGAATAGAACATGACTCTTACGTCTTACTTGATGTTCAATTTTTACGTTCATGATATTTTTTTGAAGTTATATATTTGTGGAATTTTTACTTGATGTTCTCTTTTTCTTTCGTTACTATTTCTGTTTTTGCTTTATTGCATTTACCACCCCTGCATTTGTTGTATTTACTTCAACTGTGACAAAGCTCCTCATATTTTAATTGTTAGCAAAAACTCCCCTATTGTGCATTTTTTTAGCATACCCCTAAAAACACACAATTTAGGAGGTTGTGTGCTAAAAAATGCATCCTAGGGTTTTTTTTTGTTAATATTTACAACAATCTCAAATGCTCAATGAGTATTTCAGCAAATTCGATATAATGCAGAGTACTAAATACAATCTATTTCTATTTTTCAGTTAGATGTCCATTTCTCTTCTGAAAATTTAACTAAAGTCTTTTGTTTTTATATAAGCAAATATATTACTATAGTTTTGTTTGGATGAATCATTTCACTATGAATTTATTAGAATTACGTCTCATTCTGAGCCTTTGTTTGATTCATTATAGTGAATTTTGTATCTAATCTCATTCTGAGCTCTCGATTGAAACTTTTCGATTCAAACACATCTTAAGAAATGTTATGCTTACGAAGTTTTGATTAAATAACCATCTGCAGTTATAGTAGTTGTCCTAAATATAAAATAATCCTAATCTTGTGCCTTATGATGAATTAATGATACAGGATGAAAACGAGTGGCCTGTAGTAGAACCACTGCATCTTAGTTGAGGAAGGTACACAGACAATGTAAGATATATTAGTCTCTTCTTTGGTACCAAACTAACTGATGTAGTTATTAAAGGTAAAATTTAAAAAAAATGATAGTTGTATGTATTGATATAATATAATTATCTTTGTCACAAGATTTTGTGGTATTTGACTTATTAAACTTTTACCTGATTTTTTTTCCAGGGGATAATGACACCAATAATGGGCAGGGTGAATCCTGGTGAAAGAATTTCCACAAGGGAGAATTACAGTAAACTAGAGTCTAGACCTTATTCAATTATAACACTTGTTAACTAACCATTATGGAATGTTCATCCTGTCTATAGCAGGTAATCATGCAAATATCTGTTTCAATACTTGATTTTTTATTTTATTAATGCATTGAATTAGATTTTTTTTTTGGACATTCTTTGAAAAGCTTTTTCGATTTTCTCTAAATCCAGTTTTGATTTTGAATCAGAAGAGAGATTTCAAGGTTCGATTTCTCTTATAACGTTTTCGAAGTGTGCAGGTGACTACAAATCGTCTTCCGCAAGATGACTTATGGGTATATTTCTTTATTTCTCTCCTTTTTGTTTTTTTCATTGTTACTGTATTTGTGTTTTATGTATGTGGATATATTATGCAATGATATCTGCTGGTTATGTATCTTGATGGTCTTATTTCCGCAAGTTAAATTGCATGTTTGTTATGTTTATTTGTACTCTCAATTTTATTTTTTCACACATTGATATGGGCCATTGTTTCCTTCAGCTCCATTTTTTTTCAACTTTTTATTTCCTCTTGAGCAGATATCCTTGAAAATGCTAATGAGGATGCCATTCAAAAAAGTACCTTGATTTCGGCAGTATGTTTGGGTATATTTCTTTACAAACTCCTTGAAGTGCCCCGAAACATGTGTTTTTGTAATTACTATGCTTATAGGATTGGTTTGTTTTATTGATAATTATGTTTTTGTTTTCAGGAGTTGGTTCCATGCCGCACTTGCTACTTGTCATTTAACTCTGCTTTTATTTTGTTGTTTTTGTCTGTTTCATGTATACTAGAGTATTGTTCTCGTTTGTAAAACAATCGAATTAATTCAGCTATAGATCAGCTATACGGGGCATTATATACCGCGCGTGGCGCGGTGTGGCCTCACTAGTATATATATATATATATATATAGACATACGCGTATGTACTGATACGAAACAGAGAGAGACATAAAAACTTTTCCCCAATTTCTTCAAAACCCACAATCCCTTTCTTTCCAAAACCCCTTTCTTTCCAAAACCCAAAACAGACAAAACCTCCAAACAAGTTCTCTCTTTTTCTTTTTCGAATAATCTTAACACTCAAAACCCTTAAATTCTACCAACACTTGCAAAGAGACACTACGGAGTCAGAAGACATTAATATTTCTATAGAAAGAGAACAGAAAAAAACTATTTACTAATGTATTATTATAGCTCGGTGATCGATTTTTGAGTTTTAAAAAAATTCGTGCAGTTAAAATTCAACATATACATGTCGATTTTTTTGGCAAAAAAAAAAAACAACGTTGAGATGTTGATTTTTTAATCGAAAACTAAATGTTGATTTTTTGGCGCAAAAATCAACATCTAGATGTCGATTACATAATCAACATCTTGTTGTCAAATTTTTTTGACTTCAATATCTAGTTGCCAATTTTATGTCAAAAATCAACATGTACATGTCGATTTTTCTTCCAGCCCTAACAATTGTAGAATGGTTCGGTGACAATGATATAATGGTCGTGCTGCTCAATGGGTGCGGTGCGCAGTGTGTTTAGGCGACGGCGACAATTCTTCCTTCATCAATCTCTCTTGTTTTTTTTTTCTATTAATTTTTTTTTTCCAGAAATTCAAATCTTGTATAATAATAGAGGCTAGGTACTTACCTTTCTAACGAAAGTTGACCATCTCTCTTACTTTTCGTTGTCACATTTTTTTTTCAATTTTATTTTTTATTTGTGTATTTCTTTTTTGTGATTTTGTGGTATTATATTAAGAAAATTAGGGAAAATATCCTGAAATGAGAATATTTTTTAATAAAGTGCTATATTAGGGAATTTTAGGTTTTACACTTAGTAAGTAATTGCACATTTTGATACTTAATAAAGTCTTCCCTTATTTTGGTAACCCGAATAGCTGCAGCAAAAGTAATATAAATAATCGGAATATATATATATATATATATATATATATATATATATATATATATATATATATATATATATATATATTTTTTTTTTTTTTTTGAATAAATATAATTGTTAGATGGTACAACACTA
The DNA here is from genome assembly GCF_000504015.1 of Erythranthe guttata. The sequence goes on from NW_012192922.1 coordinate 1,460,881, forward strand.
TCATATAATTTTCTAAGCATTCATTAAGATAGTAATTAGCAATATTAAGAAAATCGATAAGTACTAAATGGTAGTGACGTCACCGTTGCAAATTGATAGTTATAAAGGGGGGAATAATACATATATTTCGAAATATCTTGCAATTGAATTCATTTCCCTCTATTCGAATTTCAAATACAGACTCCCCAACTCTCTCTCTTTCTCTCTCTAGAATAATTTTCACGTTGATTTTTTCAGTCTCTCGTATGCACAAGTAAATGGCACGGCCGTGGTTTTCCGTTGATAAGAAAGAAGACGAAGAAGAATCGGCAGTAGTAGGGTTTCTGCGGAGAGTGGCTGCAGTGATGGGAGTTTTCTTTAGCTGTTTCCGTATCAAAGATCTCAGTTCTACTCCGGTATGATGATAATTCAATACAATTTTTTGAATCATGTCCGATGAATTTATCACTGTTCATTTTGTTTTCTCTCTATTTTTGTTCTTTGTGTGTGTGAATTTGATCTGATCGAGGAATTGATTTTTTTTCGACAGGAGCCTTTGATCGCTCCCAATAATCATACACTGTCATCGGTATTCCTTCCGGATGGTAATATTTTTTGTTATATTAGGGTTTTTTTTTTACTTCTTATTTGTAGGTGGTAATTAATTACGATTAACTGGATTGGAAGTGAATTTCTTCTAGTGTTATTGAAAATGCGTTAGTTTTCTTTTCTGGATTATTGAATTGAACGCGCGGTATTATCTAAGAATTGGCTGTTTGATGAATCAGAAGATAATTCACATGGAAATGGAGAACAAGTTTGGAATTCGCTGCCAGAAGAAGTTCATGCCAGGGAGCTCAAGGATGAGGTTCGTATTTTGTTGGATTCTTAAAGAATATAATGTCTTTGGTGTTGTAGTTTTGGTTTCATCTTCGAGTATTTCGATATTCTTTTTGAAGGATGGCAAAATTGATAATTTGCTTTTCCTTATCTACGCAAAAATTGATTTAATGACAATCCTTCGATTTTTGGAAGTAGTTTTGTGTAATAGTAGTTATGGAAGTAGTTATGCCGACATGATCTCAAGTTAATGATTCCATGTTTAATTGGTCAGCTTAGAGGAGAATTATGCCAGGTTTGTCTTTGTTGCTTACGGGAATGGAATGCTCCTGTCGTTCGAATCTAGAATTTGTTGCTTGCATCTTTTTTGAGACCTGAGTTTATGTTGATCGTATCCATATTATTGTTCCTTAAGTGTTGTGGGACTGTGAGTACTGGTTCGGGTGCATGGATGTCATTTAGCTAAGAATATTCTTTTTGAAATCGTATTTGTTTATTCGTACTTCTAAACGAGTAAAGGTGAGATGTAGTGATATTTTTTTTGTAATTATGTGCTCCCTTTTATAGGATAGCCTTAATCTTAACTTTGGTACTGGATCTTGTTTTCCTTGATATAAATTTACCTAATGAATATGCTCTTAGATTCATTATCCTCTAGGTGTACATCTTTATTCAGCATAAAAATTCTAGATCTAGGTCTAGCTTGAGATTGATGGTTCTACACGTTTGGATATTTTTAGTTGATGGCCCCATATCCCAGTAGTAAAGTATGTTCAATTTACTTTTGCACCTTACCTTATATATTTTAACAAATAGATGTGATAATCTTATTCTGCAGGCCAAGTTCCTCAAAGCATGTGGAACTTTACTCGAAACTCCTGTTGAAATTAGAAATGCCTTGCGGGAATGTGTTGATACATCGGCTCAGAAAGAAGTATCGCCGAATTTCAGTCCCAGTGCATCCATTGAGAAATTGAAACTGGAGAAGCAATCCGATGAATCTCCTAAACCTGTCAAAATTTGTGAAGAATGGGTAACTGGATCGGGTTCATTAGTGGACAATTCCAGCAGGTATTTTCCCAAAAGTTGTTTACTGCTTTAAACCCATCGAGTAGCTATGATTCTCGAAATAATGTTGAAATGAACTACACAACTTTGCAACTCTATGCATCTCGTCTCTCTGTATTTTACTAGGTGGAAATATGGGGTGATTTGCATGTTTGTAGTACTACAATAGGCATCAAATATGATTGAATGAAAATCATTATTTGGATATTTCATATTTCGTTGATTGGAATTTTTATGCAAATGCCTGGTTTCTGTTACGTTTGGAAGTGCTTTGGACAACTTCGCCTGTTTGCTCTTCTACGTCGCATAAATAGTTTTCTTATATTTGACATTGTTAGAGACTCTAAAACTTAACCCCTTACTCTGTAATTTCATCTGTTAGCTCAATGACTGATGGGAATTATACCAGAAGAGACTCTATGAACTCCATTCAGAGCAATGATGTTGAGAATGTTGTTACCCCAACAGACGTGCCTGATAATGGAACTTACTCACCTGAAGTTTTTGCAACAAGTGTAAAATGCAAAAACAAGTCTGTTCGGTTTGAGTGCCAGTCCGATAGTTCCTCATTTTCGTCTGAAAGTTCTGGTACGTACTCTGGATCAGCTGGTAATTCTAGTGTATCAAAACCATCACCATATCCAACACCACTAAAATTAACCGACGAGATGCAAACCCCTGGCACTGCATTCCCTACATTCATGAACAATTTGGCCGGTGGAAAGCCTAACAGGGTCCGCTCACAATATGTGTACTCTGTCTTAAACCCAATCGACTATCCCTCTCAGTTGAAAGAATTGGAGGAGGATCACCTGAGAGAATCTCCGAAGCCAAATGAAGAAGCAACCTCGTTATTGAGCCCAACACTGGTCAGAGTGACAGAAGAAAATTCCTCTGGAAAAGATTGTAAGAATGAAGCGAGCTTGTCTTCTTGGTTGAAACCAACACGTTTAACCAACGAAGATGGTAATATGGAACAGATTGGTGCTGAAAATGTTCATTGTGGCACAAGTCCAGGAGATAGGCCTATTCTGGGGATGGTTGCAGTTCACTGGAATGATGATGGAACCTCTCACGTTTCTCCTAAATGGTGGGATGGAAATGGGATCCCGAATACAACTAACAAGTACAAAGAGGCACGTCAAGCATCACTCTTTCTTACTGCTTTTATTTCTTTTTTTTTTTTTTAACATTTCCTCTTTGTTTAAATACTGAAATTGAGAACTGTTCACAGGATCAGAAAGTTAGTTGGCATGCAACACCATTTGAGGAGAGGCTCGAAAAAGCATTGTCTGATGATACCATTATATACCAGAGGTATGCTAGGCTTGAACACCATGTGGCATAATTTTTTTAACGTAGAGCTTTTTGGTTTAGCGAATGTGTTGATTTCTGATTACCTCTGTTCCTTGCCATTTACATAAAAGCAGCTTGCTGTAATAACTAGTAAATTTGCTCGATTTTCAGTTTAGTTGGAAGAACCTCCGTTTTAATTTAGCACTTACTAAGGTTTGCAGGTTCGAGTTCATTGATTCTAGAAAACGAATCCATTGTCTGAGTTTCCACATGTTACTCGTTTAGACAAGACTAGGATGTTATATGTTGGCATATTTGAACATAATTCAGAAATCTGTTTACATTAACGATGAGGGATTTAAAGCGTTTGATTTTGCATAATTTCGAGTGGTTTGATTATGCAGGAAGCCTATGAGTGGGAGTGGGACACCGCCAAAGATTGAGTTCAACGAATCTGAAGAAGAATCTGATACTGCTTCATCAAAAGTGCAATCTTCTTCAACACATCTAAAATCTGTTGCTTCATTTTGATATCGGTCCATTTACTACTACTGTGTACGGTCGACATACTTTTTCCATTATTATCAAGTGTCGAAATTTGGAACAGTTCTGAGCAGAATTTTGGAGTGTACCGATATAGCGATGAATAGTATATAGTAAACAAGTGCAAGTTCTCAGCCTTAAACCTATCGATCGATGCGGCCTGCTTCTATAAAGTTAGATGATACCAATATGAATGATATATCTATATTCGATTTTGGCAGCATGCATCCAAAACGGTTACGACTTTAATAGTAAAATACGAAATGTATCGTTTAATAATGAAAATGCTGGTTTTGGGGGTCTATGTATGTAGGAATAATGACAAAGGTTCCATAAGATAGTATAATAAACTCAAATTTTCAAACACTTTTGCTGATTAGGTGATGGAGAAGTTGATTCTTATATTTAAGAATTCAATAGTTTAATAATTATATTGTTTTCAGGTTAACATAATTTGAGGGGGGGGGGGGGGGGGGTTAAAAAGTAATTTTGATAATAAAAGGGGTTATTTCGTGAAATGGGAATACCTGAGGGGTTGTATTCGTAATTTACCTCTATTATTATATGAACATTAAAAGACAAATTCCCAAATGAATTGTTTCCGTGCTGGAGGAAAACATTCCTCACACACAATAAAGCCGGCTCATTTTAGCAAGTGGCCTTACCACCGTCATCACCTTCCTCGTTTTGAGTTCTGACTCTAACATTTTGAATTAGGTCCCAGCTCACACACACACACTCTCTCTCTCCTCTCTCTCTCTCTCTCTCTCTCTCTCTCTCTCTCTCTACAATTGAATTGAATTGAATTGAATTGAAGAAGGTGAGCTGATCCTCAATATCCTCGCACTGCATGAGGTACCGATTCATATTGCATCTATAACCCCTGCTTCTTCTTCTATCAAATCCCTCAATTCTCCTCTTGGTCGTCTTTCCTTTTCGTTTAATTCTACTCCCCTTTTATGGTTTCTGTGTTTTAATTTCTTCAACCCCTGTCAATTTTTCTAATTATAATAATAAGAACACAAAAAAGGGGGAAAAAGAAAGAGAATATGTGGGGTCGGTCTTCAAGAAATGGAAGTTTGAGGCCTGAAAATATGGGCCAAAATGCATTAGCAATTACAGGGAACCTCTGTTTCACTGCGTTTGTAATTGGTGTGGTAATATTCACCATAATCGCCGCCAATTACCCCGCCGGAGACCCCTTGTTCCACCCTTCCTCAAAGATGACTAATTTCCTCACTTCCAATTCCAATCCCACCTTCCAATCTGACTCTGGTTCTGTTAAGACCGGCGAGGACTTTGCCGCCGTTGGCTCCAATGAGAGAGGAGCATTCTCGGCGTTCATCAACATCTCCGATGTCGATTCTGTTGGGACTGGCGTCGAAGATTCCAACCGTGATTGTGTCGTCAGTGACCCGATCGATTGCCGTGATCCCGATGTTTTCCACTTGTTAATGAGGGCTACGATTGAAAAGTTCAAGGACATTCATTTCTACCGATTCGGGAAGCCCGTTAGAGGATTAAATGACAGTTCTTGCCACATGGCGTGGCGGTATAGGCCAAAGGATGGGAAGGTGGCTGCATTTAACAAGGATTATCGGAGTTTTAAGGTTGAGAGGTCTGAGAATTGCACGATGAGCGTGGTTGGTATCGGAGAGTATCATTCCGGTGGGAATGCGAGGAAGAAGAAAGGAAATGGGAACAAGGAAAAGGGGAAAGACGAAGATGTATTTGAGAAGGTGGCTGTGAAGGATGTTGGGGAAACAATGAACGATGCACTTCCCGAGGTTGAATCGGAGGGTTCGTTTAGCGATGGCAAGTATTTGGTTTATTCTGGTGGTGGCGATCGGTGCAAGAGCATGCATCAATATCTGTGGAGTTTCACTTGTATGCTAGGGGAGGCGCTGTATTTGAACCGAACTCTAGTTATGGATCTCAGCTTTTGTTTGTCGAAGATGTACTCGTCTTCGGGTCTTGATGAGGAAGGTAAAGATTTCAGGTTTTACTTCGACTTTGAGCATTTGAAGGACTCGGCGTCCGTGCTGGATCAAGATCAGTTTTGGAAAAGTTGGAGCAAATGGCAACAAAAAAACGGATTGAGTCTCCATCTTGTGGAGGAATTGAGAGTGACGCCTATGAAGCTAGCTGAGGTTAAGGATAGTTTAATCATGAGGAAATTCGGATCCGTTGAGCCGGATAATTACGGGTACAGAGTTTGTGAAGGTGAGACGGAATCCGTTATTCAACGGCCGTGGCATATGATTTGGAAGTCGAGGCGGCTGTTGGATGTGGCTTCTGCTATTGCATCAAGAATGAATTGGGATTTTGATGCCGTGCACGTCGAGAGAGGGGAGAAGGCAAAGGACAAGAATCTTTGGCCGAATCTCGATAGAGATACTTCGCCAGAGGCTCTTATGGCAACTTTGGAAGGCAAAATTGAACATGGGAGGAATCTTTACGTTGCTACGAATGAGAGAGATTTATCATTGTTCGATCCTTTGAAGGAGAAGTACTCGACGCACTTTCTTGAAGAGTATAAAGATCTGTGGGATGTTAAGAGCGATTGGTACGATGAAATGAAGAGGCTGAACAATGGAAACACTGTCGAGTTTGATGGTTATATGAGGGTATCTGTTGATTCTGAAGTGTTCACAAGGGGTAAAAAGCAGATCGAGACTTTTAACGATCTCACTAAGGACTGCAAGGATGGTATTAACACGTGCACATCATCGGGCAGCTAATTTAATCGGAGGTTTGGAACTTTCTAGAAGATGCTGGTTTGGGGGAGATCCCATGTTTAGTCCCGTGTGTTTCGTATCTGGTTTAAGGTTAAGTCGATAAATTGTAGGAATGTTGGGTAGTTTAAAGAGGTAGATTAGTTTGATCAACTGATGTTTGCTGCCACGTTCAGACAATTTCTACGTGTTTGTATTTAGTTTTTCACTATCTTATCTTTGGATTAGTTGAGCAGTAATTTCCTGTGTTATGCTCTAGTGTGTTGTTATCTTGGTATGTGCATTTCTGCGTGTTGGATGAGGAAAAAATTAAGAACAATCAAATTGTTTCATTCGGGTTAGACGTGAAATTAGATGCTACGCTTGATTATTTATACTGGGTGGATTTGAACTGTAGATCCACAATAATCACACACACTCGTGTGTACGTGTGCTCAGTGAACAATTATTTAACCAAATTTATGGTTGAAATTCACATGGCGTAAACAACTAAATGTAGCATCTAACTTTCCGAGATAGGGATATTAGGTAGATGCAAAAATAATAACACATGCATATCTACAAGTTATTAAATTATTTAATTATTCATGACTAATTTTATCAAGCAAAAACACTTTGATTTATGATACAAATTATTTTTATTTATGCATAATTTTTTTGTAACTGACCCCTTAAAATTATTGTATCCGAACAATGATACTTGAAAGCCTATATAAGCTCTCATTTTCACTTGGGGATACGGTGAAAAAACAAAGCAAAACAAAAGTCAAAATCTAAGTGACAGCAAAAAAAAAAAAAAAAAAAAAAGATAAGTTATACTCCTCTGAGGTAAGGTTAAATTACGAAAAAAAACTCATTTTGTTTGGATAATTACAACCACACATCAATTATGAATTTTTTTACCCATCCTTGCGATATCAAATTTAGTGGAATCTTCTAGATTATGTGAAATGTTCTCTAATTTGTACCCGTTTTACCTCATTTGAGCTCCACATTTTGAAACTAGATGATTATAAGATGTATCTCTTGACTTGTAAATATCAGATTGTGGTGTATAAGAAACTACATTTTTGCACAAAACGAATACAATTTAGAGAACATTCCACGGAAAATATTATGTTGAATTTGACACCATAAGAGTGAACGTGTAAAAAACAATCATAGCTGAGGAGTAGCTGTAATTACCCAAAGAAGAGGGGGTATTTTTTTTTTTATATAGTTTGACATTACCTCAGGGATGGGTGTGTAATTGAAAAAAAATAAAAAAGAGTGATCCAGTTTCTTGGATTTGAATTATCCCAAATAAAAAGAATCTAGTTGTAGAGTAAATGAGTAAGTTTGATCCATTGGGCGGTTGGCCAGGTCATGTATCTTCTAATTATAGTAAAACAAAATATATTTGTGTGGCCTAAATTGAAAATTTTACAACAACCTCAACCTCCATGTTAGAAAATGTAGGGGACAAAGAACATAAAAATAGACAAGATAAAAAAAACAATTAATCCCAAAACACTTGCAATATTGGATAACACAGCTAATCAATTCTCCTGCAGGCCTGGTAATAACACATCTATACAGTTTGGTGTTTGTTATTATCTGAATCTTTTAATTTGCATGGATATAGAGCTACATTGTTTTGTTGATGAATGTGTGTATTACGTATGCATGTGCAGGGAAATTAAAAAGATCGGAAAAGAATGGAATCGAAGATCATGGTGGAAAGGTTTTACGAGAAAGCTGCAAACGATGATTATTATGCGAATAGTAATACTAATAATAATAACCTTTGCGTGGACACGGGGAAAGTGGTGATCAAGAATAGTGTGTCACCGGTTACATCACCGGTATCTTCGTCTCTGAGAAAATCGGCAAGTATAAGAAGGTACAACTGTTTGTGCTCACCGACAACACACACAGGCTCGTTCAGGTGCAGGTACCACAGAAACAATGCTGCAGGTGGTCTCACACGCAACAGCATGTCCGTTGGATCGAACCTCTCTCAGCTTAACAAATCATCGTCTAATATTCACCTCATTCCTTCGCATACACAAACCTCCTCCTCATCACCCTCTTTTCTACCTGCAGCTTAATTTTTTTTTTCTTTTTTTATACTGCTTAATTCAATTCATCATCTAATTAATTTATGATCAAAGGGCACCCATTTTTTTTACAGTTTGTGCAGTATTTTTTCTTCTTTTGGTCGTCCGATGATGTAACATCGATCAGTCTCTCAAGTTGTTACGGTTCAATATAGAGAGATTTGTTATTTTGAAGAATAGGCTAGCACATTGTATATAATAACATAAAATTATGGCGGATATCCGATCCGATCCTCTAGCTAGTACACAATATATAATAATGACATGCATATGTAAACTTATGATGTTCGAATTCCGAGTCGTACAATTGATGGTATAAGCCAATATTCGACTACGTACGGAAATTAAATCTTCCATTTATGAATCCCCAATTAAGGGGTTGGTTCTATGGCATTCAGAAGAGTCTGATTGATGCGAAAGCCGATGACGTACCGCGTGGAGAATAACCAGTACAACAGCCAAATCAAGATCGATCGTGAACGAGGAAAAACCCACGTCAAGAGAAACGACTCGTAGTTAATTTGTTGTTTCAATTATTCTTGTCGGAGATTTGTTCTATGAAGGGATTTTTTCTTTAAAACAAATGTCACACTATCTTTCATCAACGACCCATCTAAACTTCATCCATTCACTAATCGCTGGTCATCAAGAATCTCCGTTTAGGAAATCTCTGAAAATATTGGTTCCTTTGATGAAATGAAATGCTAATACAAATTTCCCCATCATCTTGCCAAATTAATAAGTTTATATTAATTTAAATTATATTAACTTCAATTATAAATAAAAAATCAAAATATTTTCATTTTCTTATATATATATATATATATATATATATATATATATATATATATATTTAAATTTTATTTTTTTAAGAGCTCATAAAATAGTTTTATTGTAATACTAATATTTAAACTGAAATGATTTACGCGGCAGTAAAATTACGAATGTCGTTCACAATACATTTCCTTTCTCTCTCTAAAAACTCCCCAACTCACTCAAACCCCAAAACCACCAAAAACCCCCAAATTTCACAAAAATCCTAAATCCTTCTCACAATCGTTCCAAATCCGAAAATCTCCTCAATTTGAAAGGTAATTACTCATCTAAACTAATTATATATATTGAATTTGTTGTTAATTATATGAAAATCGAAGGAAAATCGCGATTTGGGGGTCAAATTTGAGTGAAAACTGCGCATCTTCCACGCCCAAAACAGGCGTGGAAGAT
>NW_012192922.1:1470924-1503556 GCF_000504015.1 Erythranthe guttata
GGATTTTTAAAAAATATATTATAAAATTAATAAAAAAGGACACATGTCCAAGAAAAGAGTCACCCGGGAAAAATCCACCAGGTGTAGCATCGTATTCCCCCAAATATTACAGGCTTTTCGTAATAACATATTGATAACGTAGTTCCGAGAAAGAAGCCAAATAAAACTTTTAAAAAGTTAATATAGTACAAAATAAAAAAAAAATTTCCAATTATAAAAAAAAAGAGTTGCGCATCCAGGGGAATCGAACCCTGGTCAGTACCGTGGGAGGGTACTATGATACCACTACACCGCCTAGACCAGACGCCGGTTCAATAATTTTTTTTTTTTTTTTTTTAGTTTTAATTTATTCATTAGTTAATTAATATTGTTTTACGCTGACTTTTGTAGAAGTCGACGAGTAGGCTTCAATTTATTTTTTTATCGGGGCCTAGACCGGACGTCCGGTTCAATTTTTTTTTTTTTTTTTTTGTTTAATTTATTTATTCATTAGTTAATTAATATTGTTTTACGCTGATTTTTGTAGAAGTCGACGAGTAGACTTCAATTTATTTTTTTATCGGAGCCTTAGACCGGAAGCCCGGTTCAATTTTTTTTTTTTTAAATTTATTTATTCATTAGTTAATTAATATTTGTATACGCTGATTTTTGTAGAAGTCGACGAGTAGCCTTCAATTTTTTTTTATTAATTAATTAGTTTATTCATTAGTTGAGTAATTTGTATATTTATTTTTGTAGATGTCGGCAAGTTGGCCACACGGACGGGGCAATGGACCGATGACACGTGGCATGATATCAGATGGATTTACTGGAATCGAGGAACCAGTAGATGATACTACTGCACAAAGAGAGGGTAGGACATACAAACGTAAGGTTACTGGATCTACACGACGTGGTGAGCGTAATTTGCGACTGAGGGAGCCAGAGGCACAGACCGATGAGGATGATGATGATTCACATGTAGGTTTCGAGGGTCAGTATGTTTATCCAGTGCCAGATTTTGGATTAGATGAGGATGATGATGTTGGTAATACTGATTCCGCATCCATGACTATTGGTGCTGCTGCTACTTCATCTGGTGGTGCTACTCATCGTCGGGGTAGTACTTCGTCCGATACTGCTACTCGTCCGTGGAAGTTGGCTGGTTCGGCACCTGGTGGACCTACTGACTATAACTTGATACCGAGTTTCGGAGCGCACGTCGCCTATGACATTTGGGAGGGAAAGGTAATATTAATTTTTATTGTCTTTTTTAAATGCATATAGTAGATAGTTGCATAATTAAGATTGTTTATATTTTGTACAGGCGCGATCTATGGTTAAATTGCAATCCCGTCCGAAAGCGGTGACTGGCTGGCGTGGGCCAACAGATGCTCGGTCTGTTGCATTGTTAGAGGGTACTGGTTTGTACCAATTGCAGCATTGTGTACTCCCTCAGCACAATAACCACGTCTACTCTCTTTAAGATCAATGTCATGTTTGCAAGGGAGACCGTGAGTGTTCTTCAAGTAACAATTGCAATTCTCGACATTTTTTTCACGCTCAACGTCCAAAAGTTTAAGGGCCGCATGTGTGACGATTCCGGAAGATAAAATCCTAAAAATGGGTACATTGATAGTCTTCGCTCGGATCCTCCTTGATTTGCCAAATGTTTTCAGAATCTCATTAAGTTTAATAATCATCTGTGAGTGATACTGTGCCCAAAAGGTGTCAAATCCACCGGTGGACGACGACAACCAATCCTTTACTGCTTTATGACCGCTCTCAACCCTAATTAGTGAACATAGGAAATTTTTTAATTCACAACTAATATTAAATTACGATTTATATTGCACAAGTAATATTAAATTACCTGTTTGTCGAGGTATTGCCGAGGTGAAATACACAATATGTCCATGCACGAACAAACCTATCTTTGTATATGAGCCAAGTCGTTTCTAGGTACTCGAGTAGATCCGGATTGTTTCTGTACTCATCGACCATCGCCAGGTTACTTTCGTATTGTGTAACAGATAGTGAAGTTACAACTCTTTGCCAAACCTCACGAACGAAGGTAATTCCTCGAGACTTACTGTTACCCAAGCATTGTGCAGCACGACGACCCACATTCCTATTGATATGGAATGTGCATAGAAGGTGATATGACTCTGGGAACACATTCTCTAACCCCTTTATCAGCCCCAATTCCCTATCAGTCACAACGACCCCCGACACATTGTTTGGGAGGTATAGTTTTCTCAAATTGTTCAACGCCCACGTATAAGGATCTTCATTTTCATGGCGCATAAATGCCACTGCAACAGTAAAATTCAGACCCTCAGAGCAAACACCAATAATCTCCAACAAAGACATTTTGTACACATTTGTTTTGTACGTACAGTCAAACAACAAAACGTATGGAAACAGTCTCAACATTTCGACCGACTGAGGGTGTGCCCACATCAGATCAATCACTTCATGCGTAGTTGGATCAGTGGGGATCCACTTATAATACTTATGTTCCTCAAGCAACCCAACCAAATGCGGCATAATTGTATGTCCGCCTCTAGCCTCCTTTTTCATTTTCGCCTTTTCATTGTATATTTGTCTCAAATGCACATCTTGTGCCAAGTTCTTCTCTTTCAAATGTATTAAAATCTTCTTCGGCGGCACATGACTTTTTGCCAACATCCGAGTGATTTCCACCTCCTCTTCAGTCATTTTCGTAGACCCATGCCCAGACAAATGTACGGGATCATGATTATGCTTCCCATATAATATTCTAATTCCCCATCTATCCCCGTAATGTTGCTCTCCCACCAAGTAAAATTTACAATTAATTTTCTTTGTGCCCGACCATCTCTTCTTTGGAACATCTGTGTCCGTTTTACTTGGTCTCTTCGCCCCAAATAGATCACAAGTAAGATATGCTCTATTTGAAGGGCTACTACGGCTCACCAACTTTACACCAAGATTCTTGGCGGTCGTTCTCGCCCATTCTACCATCTCATTCCTCGAGTTAAAAAGTTCCGGTACTATAAAATGCTCACTATGATCAACTTCAAATGTAGAAGAATTTTGATGTTGCTCTTCCTGAAATAATTATAAATAAAATAAGGTTAAAGAATAATAACAATTAAAAAAAAAAAAAAAGTGTTCCGCTCCCAAACCGGACGCGGGAATCGGTTTTGGGCAACCAAACCGGACGCGGGTGGCAGTTTTCCGCGCCCAAACCGGACGTGGTTATCGGTTTTTGGCGCTCAAATCGGCCGCGGGGAGTAGTTCTCCGCGCCCGAACCGGACGCGGGAAATACTTGTGAGCGTCCGAACCGGGCGCCGAATACCGTCCCGTTAGTTCGGTTTGGACGCGGATCTACGTTTTTCGCGCTCAGTTTAGGCGTGAGACGTATTTTTGGGCGTCCAACTTGGTCGTGAGTCTTGTTTTCGCGATTTAAAGAACAAAAACGAACAAATTTTACCTCATTGGATTCCGTATCTCGATCCTCATTCGATGCACTCATTTTTTTTTTCAAATGGCTACAATAACATGGGTTTTGGAATGATTTCTAATATAAAAGCTAAAATTGTAGAGAGAGAAAGAAAGTAGAGAGTGGATTTTTTTAAACCCGCATTCGTAATTTTGCTACCGCGAATATCACCTCCCTTCTCCTATTTTTTATAGCTTAAAGGACAAGCGATTTTATGCTATTTGCTAAAAGATTTGTGCCCTTTCCCGCTCTGGATCTGACTCTAGATTTGGAGTCTCTCTAACGGAATCGCTTAGGAAAACTAACAGTACCAGTGATTTGTACAACTTAGTTATATTAACAAGCAACATCTTTGTTAAAATGAATTAACAGTGATAGTGATTTGCACAACTTAATTATATTAATAAGCAACAGTTTAGTTAAAATGCACGGAAGAAAAAACTAAAACAAGAATAAAAGGGAAGAGCGAGTTTCTGAATCAAACCAAATTTCACATACTCCACAAACACAAGGTGAGAAACTATCGTTTTTACCGATTTCTTGATGTGCACAGTATCTCCATTATTATTTCTTGGGATGGTTCAACTTCTTAACTTTATTGAGCTTTTGAATTCTTAAATTACTCGGCGCTTATCTCCTTTCGATTTCTTTCCATAATTTAACTATTACAACCCTTTGTCAATATATTCATGAGATTCTATTGTGTTGATTGTAACTGATTTTATTGTTGATCATAGAAATGATTTTTTGTTTAATTTTCAACCTTGTTAATATCCCCACCCTTGATGACGCTCTTGTGGGAGTTTGCTCGGGATATTTTGGTAAGACGGTTGGGCAACGTTGGGTTGTCGATGTCTAGTCCACCAAACGAATCTCACTCGATGATGGGCTTTTGGTGAGTTAAAGGTAAGTCTCTTGAGATCAAACCGGCATATTCTGGTTGGGCCTAATGCATGTTTCCACTCGAGCGGTCACTCGAGTCGAAGTGGATGGATAAGGGTTAGTATGAATGTTTGAAGATGCAAGGTCTGAGATTCTACCAAACAATTATATTTTGAGCATTTATGCTTTTCTTTTATACTATACCAATTAAATTTCTTATCGCGTTTCTTACTTTTCTTTACATACAAATCATGTGTTTTTTTTTTTTTTTTTTTTTTGATAAGTAAAAGATATATTAATTAAAAGCGGAGCAAATGTCAACAATGGGATAACCCCCATCACAAAAGCAATTACAAGGAAGCGAAGATAGAGGGATAGAACCGTTCCAATGCAAAGAAGCTGCTCATTGAGCAATATTGTGTGCAGCAAAATTTGCATTACGAGAACAAAACTTGAATCTCCATTTCGGCCAAAGAGACCAATAACGTCTGATTTCCTTAATGAGAATGTTCGCACTCCAATGAATGGTCGAGGAAGTTCGCACTCCAATGAATGGTCGAGGAAAGATCAGTAATGTAAGTAATTGCGTTGAGGCAATCCGATTCGAAAATCACATTATCCTAGGGGTGAGCATAAAAACCGAGAAACCGAACCGAAAACCGAAAAAACCGAGCCGATATACACCGTCCCGACTTAAAACCGCATACACGGTAAATATTTTTTGAAAAATCGAAAAAATCGGTATGTGTATGGAGAAAAAAAAATTTGCCGAACCGATTTACCGAACCGAACCGATTTGGGAATACAAAATTACGTCGTTTGATAGATAGTACAAATCGGTAAGTTTTTTTGGTAATCAATGTGGCCACATTCATACTTAATCTTTTGATGTAGTTGGACTTCTTTTGTGATTGGGCAACAAGTTTATTTTTTTGAAGATGACATTAATGACATCGTGTTTATTAGTTAATATCATTACGTTTTTTTATGGCAGCAAAGTTTTTTTTTTTAATGGCAGTAAATTTGTTTTATTAGTTAATTTTGGATTGTTACTTGGTAATTTTCTCAAAGAAATGTGATAGAAGTCCAAATTCACCGTTAATCAAACATCGGTTTATACCGAACCGATTCGAACCGGTAACGAAACCGAAAGCGAAAATAAACCGAATTGATACCGATACCGTTTACCGAAAACCCAAAAACCGATTAGTACCGAACCGAAAAAAACCGACATACACGGTTTTAAAATATGAAAAACCGATATTATCGGTACGTGTTTGGTTTATTGCAATAACCGAACCGTACCGACCCGTGCACACCCCTACATTATCCACCTTTGCATTTTGAATGAACAGACACGCACTTTTAATTGCAAGAGATTCAGCAGCAAGAGAATTGAGGCATTTATGTTCCATTGAGAATGCAAAAAGTGTAGAGCCATTGCTGTTCCTAATCACAAAAGCAATCTGAGCATATCCATCAATAAATTTGCTGTCTGAGTTGATTTTGAGCCAACCAATGGGAGGAGCTTTCCAGGAATGCGAAATATTATTGCCGGCAATGGTGATTTTGGAGAGCTGACTTTTTCAATGGGAGCTAGCCAAACTTCCAATCTTTTTTGACAAATCCTGTATGGAAGACAAATTAACCAAATTAATAGAAGCAATTGGGCTATGAATGATATCATTTCTTTTTCTCCAAATAAGATCAAAAGTAACTGCAACAAAAACAAGGAATTCTTTTCTCATAAGCTCAGAAGAGAATATTTTTCCATTTTTCTTAAGAACAAGTTCAAGCCACATTTTAATTGGTTCATTTCTAAAAGGCTCAATACGAAAGTTCCATTTAGAGATGAACCAAAGATGGGCAACAAACGGGCATTTAAGAAAAAGATGGTCAGTAGATTCAACCTCAGATCCACACAAAGAGCAAAGGATATTAGAAACTGGAAAAAAAAATTTAACTTGGCAGAAGTCGGGAGGGCATCGTTAATAATTTTCCATAACAACAATTTGTGTCTATTATGTAAGTTAGCACTCCAGAGGCTTTTCCAAGGAAAAGGGTAAGGGCGAGAATGAGAAAAACGAAGGGAGTTATCAGTGAGATAAGCACTTTTAACGAAAAAATCCTGACATGGAGGGAGTCCAGAAAAGGCTTTTGGGGTGGGAACAAGGAGAAATATTAATCTTAATAATCTCAGTAACCACTTCAGGAGGAAAAGTCTCATTGAGAAGACGAGTGTTCCAAGAACTTGAGTTGGCAATCATCAAGTCTTTAACCAAAGAGAGACAAGGAGGCGAAACAGGAGAAATAGAGGTAGGGCCAAATTAAGATATTAGAATCCATGGATACTGAAAAGCAAGCACCTTTAATAATAAGATCCCTAGATTTAAAAATACTTCTCCAAATCCAAGAGGCATTTGAAGGAGAGGACTCAAGGGTGAGAAGATTATGGTGCCTAAGATACTTAGCAGAGAGCGTTTTAACCCAAAGGCAGTCAACATTACAAGCAATATACCACCCCAATTTAGACACAAGAGCTTTGTTCAGGTCAGTCATTCGTTTGAACCCCATACCACCTTAAGATTTAGGCAGACAAATCGTGTGTCCCAGCATTTAGTCATGAAAGAGTTGCCATTGATGTTAGAGCCCCACAAAAATTTTCTGCAAAAAGCATCCAATTTAGAACAAATATGTTTTGGAAAGAGAATAATGGACATTTGGTAAGTAGGAATCGCTGAGGCCACTGCAGAAATGAGAATAGTTCTACCAGCTTGAGAAAGTGTTTTGGCCTCCCAACCACTCAAATTGAAGTTGATCTTATCGATAAGATCATTAAAAGCGCCTTTCTTGGAATGGGATCTGCAAAACGGGAAACCAAGATGTTTTTCTTTGTGGGAGCACTCTTTGAAATTGAGAATGTTCATAGTGGCAAGCTTATCCGAATGAAGAGTATTGGAGCTGAAATGAACAGAGGATTTAGATGAGTTTGGAAACTGGATGGTGTTAGGATAGTAGACTAAAAGTCTCGCTTTTAGCTTCGTAGTTTTATTATTGAATTAATAAAATAGTTTATTATCATTTTATGAGAATCTGCACTAGGGTATTCAATGCATTTAATTGATTGTTTGTCAATTAATTAAAAGCATAAGTCTAATATTCTAATAGTATTCGAAATGGTGTGCTACGGCGCACAGAAAGATCATTTTGAAAGTTCGTTTAGAATATAAAGATAAACGTTCACAATCTAGATGGAAATGGACTAACCATTGGTAAAAGATTGTAGCACAATATTTAAGTGATTGGTCTTGATCACAGTAAACAGAGAATAACTTTTGTAGTTATTGTTTTGACTTATTGTGCTAGCACACCCGGCATGTGTTGAACCGGACAAAGTGAAATAATTGTTTCATCACTGTTCAAAAATGAAACTGTATTATTTCTAATTGACAGTAAATTACTTAGTCTCTTAATCCCTAAATAATTAACGTACATATTTAATTGATGATCTCTACTTTGATGTCACAATGGGAGAGATTCCTATATTGAGTCAAATGGCCCCCGGTGCGTTGGGTAGAGACATTAAGAATTAATAGGTGGAAATTAATTATCGAAAGGAATCCACATCTCTGAAATATGGGATTGATAATAACCCTTGAGTAGCTTATAAGATTTGTTTATGCCAAGTCCTGGCCAGGTGGATTTCGTATCCGGCATACTCAAATAAATTGAGCAGGTAAGACTCATGAAAAGAAACCATTTAATTTATTTAGCAGTGAATAAATTATTTGGTGGTTATAAGATATCTTAATGTGGGGAGAATCTAAGTAATGATCGACCGGAGCTCGAATGTAATATTTGAGAATATAAACGGGAGTTCAATAATTATTTGGTAGTGGAAAATAAATAATTATTTAATGATTAATTAAATGGATTCTTTTAAGAGTTTGGATTTAATTAATTATTAGTTGCCCGATTTATATTTTCTCCTTTAGTCCCTATTGTAGCCCAATGGATTTTCTAATTAATCGAGAAAATAAAGTTCAACCAATATTATATATTGGAATTAATATAGCCGAAAATTAAGTCCCATTGGACTGTAATTTTCGACTATATAGAGTTATAGAGGGAGTGGGATTTGTTTCCATGTAATCCTCTCTATGTGTGACTGGACTGTAATTTTCGACTATATAGAGTTATAGAGGGAGTGGGATTTGTTTCCATGTAATCCTCTCTATGTGTGACTCTAATTCCTTGTGCTATATAATAGAGATTGAGTTGATGAGAGACATAATAATTCTACACGCCTACACGCCTATTTCACGTTGGAGAGAAATATTTTTTCTCTTCTTCTTTTCTCTCTAAGTTTCTCGATTATAGATTTAGATTTCTTCAAGTACAAGTCCACCCTTGTAGAAGAATTATTAATCCGGGATATACAATAGAAGATTATAGGTTTTTAGAGCAAAGTATAATTCCCGAATTTTCTGAGCAGTCCTGCGAAGAAAATCACCATAAATCAACCGTTAGTCGGATAGGCTCGAAATTTATACAGTAGCTTCCTAACCCTTAGATCTACAATCTGTCCAAAGGGTTTCTCGATCGGATCAGCGGTCGTGGATATATCGGTGAAGGAAGAGGACTGGAAATTTCTGGACAGCAGCTTTTACGAAGGTTGAAGGCTTGACGTGGATCCTCGTCCGTGCGCCGAAGATAGAAACGAATCTGCTCGCGAAAACTGTAAGTTGCTAGATTAGATTTATTCCGCTTTAAACGAATCTAATCAAAGCATGTTAATAAAATTAAAACCGGCTAATCTAGAACCTCTTGCGAATTTTCATTGAATCCTGGGCTTCACATCCCAACAGATGGACCACAGAGAGAACGTATCAAGAATGTTTTTAATACATTGGGCATCTTCTCTCGTAGACCTACAAAAAATAATTAAATCGTCAGCATAAAGGAGATGAGAGATAGAAGGAGATGTTCTTGAAATTTTTACTCCCTTGAAGTGACCAGCATTCTCCTGTTCAGCAAACAACCTGGAAAGAATTTCAATGTAGATAACAAAAAGGAAAGGAGAGAGGGGGTCTCCTTGTCTAATACCTCTAGAGGGTTTAATGAAACCATAAGGAGAACCATTAATCAAAAAGGAGAAAGAAGAGGTAGTAATACACTGCATAATCCAATCGATAAACTTTTTACAGAACCCCAAATTTTCAAGAATAGTGGCCAATAAATTCCATTCAACTCGATCAAAAGCTTTAGCAAGGTCAACTTTAATTGCCATAAAACCTTTTTTACCTTTTTTCTTATGTAGGTTCCATGATTTCATGACAAATGATGTTGTTATCATGGATATTTCTACCAGGAACAAAAGCCATTTGAAAAGGGGAAATGAAGGAAGGAAGAAAAGGCTTCAGTCTTTTTGCAAGAATTTTTGAAATAATTTTGTAAGTGACATTGCACAGACTGATAGGCCTAAATTGATCAACCTTAGAGGCATGCTTAGACTTTGGAATCAAGGCAATGAAGGTATGGTTGAGGGATTTGAGAAGAAATCCATGCTTGAAAAAGTGCTGCACAACAGAGGTAACAGCAACACAAGTGGTTTTCCAAAAAGATTTGAAAAACAAAGGTGGCATTCCATCAGGCCCCGGACTTTTATTAGATGCAAAGGAGAAAGGAGTGTTCTTGATTTGAGAGAGAGTGGGAATTGAGCAGAGCTCGGTGTTATCATCATCGGAGATGGTGGAAGGAAAAAGATAGTCAAGATTAGAGGGGAATGGAGGGCAATCAAGAGGATAATCAGACTTATAGAGTAAATCATAAAAATCACAAAAGCATGCACCAATTTCTTTCCACTAAAAAACATGAACATTATGAGCATTCTTGATAGACACAATCCTATTAGCTCTAGTATGCAGAATAGTAGTACGGTGAAAGAATTTTGAGTTTGCATCACCTTCAAGAAGCCACTTTTCTTTAGATTTTTGTTTCCAAAAGATTTCAGATTTTAAAAGCCACTGATCCAATTGCACTTGGAGATTTTTTTCATATTGGAGAGAAGAAGAGTTTTGGTCATTTTTCTGTAAAAGAGAAATCTCTTCACTGATATTTTTTATGCAAGAATGCAAATTGCCAAAGTGAGAAAAATTCCAATCTTTGAGGGCAGATTTCACATTTCTAATTCTAGAGCTAATTTGAAAATGAGGGGAACCACTAACAAAATAGTCTCAAGCATTATGCACAATATCAAAGCAAGTATCATCATGAAGCCACATTGCTTCAAATTTAAAAGGCTTTCTACCACCGGAAACATTAGTACAAGAATCAAGGAGAATAGGATTATGGTCTGAACAAATAGCAGTAGGATGAGAGACATTTGCCTGAGATAATAAAGTGCACCAAGAAGAAGACGCAACAGCTCTATCCAACCTTTGTTGTATATTTGCCAAACCATTTCTTTTGTTGTTCCAGGTGAAAGGGTAACCACTAAAACCAAGGTCAACAAGGCCAAGAGTATTTAGGTCAGACAGGAAAGTGTGACTGGAAGAAGAGGCAAAAGGATTCCCACCATTTTTTTCGGATTGAGACACAATTGAATTAAAATCACCAATAGCTAACTAAGGTCCATCATACTCAGATGCAATCGTGTTCAAAAGATTCCAAAATTGTTGCTTTCCAAAGGGAGTGCTTCTACAATAGGAAAATCAGAGCTAGACTTGTCTAGGTCAGTAAGGTTGGATGGAAATAAATTTTCCGACGAGAAAATGGGTGTAAGAATATTTTTTCCTCTGGCTGAGGCCGTTAATCTGTTATGGGGATGAGGGTTTACAGACTGTATAGGGAAACTTTTTATAATTAGTTAAATCATGTGTTTTCTCACTAAGTCGTTTGGACTTACTCGTTTCTCTTCTTGAATGTTATGCGCAGATTAAGTATCAAGCCATTGTGTTATACACTTAAGTTGTGTAATAAATTGAGGTGACTTTCGGTGATGTCACTCAAATAGATGTTTTTGTAATAGAATGTTAATAGTCGTCCATTTTGGAACCCTATATTTTACATTAATTTCTACCAAATTCAATTTGTAATGTAGTATTAATTTTTTTTGTATGTCAACTATAAAAGTTTGAATTGGATTATACGAGTAGTGTTCTCCAAATTCCAGGCTCTACAATTAGTGTCTGGGCTATTTAACAAATTGCGCCTATTGAAAAAGTCAAATGTTTCTATCTAATTTGGAATTTTCCTTATTATAAAGGAAGAAAATAGTAAAATACTGTGTAACACAAGATTTTTTTTTTACAGTTACATGTCATTTAAAATACAAATTAAATAATAGTAAAATATGTAGTAGCTAGTTAATTTTCTTGTAGAGAGAAAAGGAAAAATTGAAAAAAAATAGCAAGAACAGAACACAGCCGCGCATCCCATCACCACATCAGATCTTCTTCAGTTCTTCACGCCACCCCCAATTCTGAAACAACTGCCGCCGGCGCTGCCTCCGGCGTTGCCTCCGTGATCACGTGGATCTCTCGTACCAACATCTTCTGCATTTCTCAATAAACACTACTTAGAAATGCATAAAACAGCGCAGGCGTGGTTCAGTGGTGGCCCTAGCAGCGATCTCGATAAGAAGCCGTCGTCTCTGCTCGCCGACTGGAACGCTTATGCCGCCGCTTCCAACGCCGACGATGAAGATTCCTCCTCCTTCGATATTGAAGCCGCTGTGCGAACCGCCAACGACAAAGTTTCATCCACATTCAGCGTGTAAGTATGATACACAAAACCTAGATTATTTGTTGTTGCACTTTCCTCTTCTTTTTATTCAGATTACTGTTGATTTTTCTTCAATTTGTTGTTTCTATTAGATTTCTCAACAATTTTTCCTTACGATTAAATAGCAATTTGGGTTTTCTTCTTTCATTTTTGGACCATGATATCGTTTATCACATAATTTTGTTAGAAATCAAACTTGTGGTTAGTATATGCCTTCTATAATGCTTGCTATCTTTATTTGCGGGGAAGGCAAAATCAAACTTAATATTTTTCTGTGTAATAATCCATGCCTCTTTATCCTTTGTTCACTAGCAACTGTGATACACTTGTGTAATTATTTTGTTCTCTGTTATATTATTTATGGGCATCTGTATGTTCTATGATATATCCTTTTCACGTGGAATAGTCCATTTTGTAATGATCCAATTTTCCAAACTATGACGAGGGTATTGGCTTCACACAAAGACGATGGAGTAGATAATTTCCCATAGAATACCCCCTCCACCAAGCTCTCCTTTTCTGAGAATTTCCCATAGAATCCCAACTTCTTCTAGATGCTCTTTATATTCCAAGATAAGGCATAATATGTGATAACTGAGTTACTTTGAGTCTCCAGCTTCTCTAAATGCTTGAACTAGCTCTGTCTAGTAACCATGCTGTTTAAACCGGATTGGACTGGCCGGTCAGACCGCGAACCAATCGTTGGTCCAGTCCAATTCAATATTAATCATGAACCAGGCAGCTAAAACCCGGAGACAAAAACCAATTTTAAAAACGTTGCTAATAATTTACCCTCAGATGAGGATATGAGCTGTGAGACACTTGTTCGCTTTTTCAAGAATGATATTGAAGATTTTAAATTTAAGTTGGCCTATAAACTGGCGTGATGCCCATACTCTTTTCTTCTATAATCTTACATCCTCGCCAGAAAACGTGGAGAAAAAAGATTACTCGATGACAAGTTGGACAACTTGCCCAAGTTTGTTGTACTTTTAAGCGAAAATGAGAATTTACTCTGCTGCTAGTTATTTTTGCTGTGTGTTGAAACATATGTGATTATTGTGTGAGTTTCTCCAATATATTTAGTCTCTCTAAATTATCCTTTTGTTTTTCTTTTATACTAAACAGGGTTTCGAAAGGCGTGAGGGAGTTACCTGGGAGCTTCAATTCTTCTACAAGCAGCGTCCCATCTGGAAAGTCTCTAATGTACTTTGGGATCTTCCTCGCCACTGGAATCTTCTTTATCTTCGTTGGTTTCACTATATTCCTTCCGGTAATGGTATTGAAACCTCAGAAGTTTGCAATCTGCTTCACTATCGGGTGTGCCTTCATAGTTGGTTCATTTTTTGCCTTGAAAGGTCCAAAAAATCAGCTTATGCACATGTTATCGAAAGAGGTATCTTAGTTGATGTTATAATTAGAGACTTCTTCTGCTTATATTTATCCATATTCTTAAGTGGTGTTTTGGTCATATTTCATTTCATTTGCTTCTCTATACTTGTCCGCCTGATTAATTTTATGTTTTGTTTTGTTCAGAGGCTTCCTTTTACATTGGGATTTATTGGCAGCATGGCAGGCACAATTTATGTATCCATGGTGCTTCACAGTTACATTCTTTCTGTTCTTTTCTCTGTCTTACAGGTGGGAAACCTCTTTCATTGTTGTTATCTTTATCGCCATTATAATTGCACTCCTAATTTACTGGTCCAACAGGCAGTTTCACTTATTTTGTGTATAAGAAGTACAAGCCAACCCTGATTTGGACTAGCAAATCTATGCTTACTTAAAACTGTTGGACATAGCCTAGCCATTTGGACCTCTTAGTTGGTGTTCGAAAAAGGTTTTTTGAAACAGATTATGAGCTTTTTTTGGGCTTCTAATCTGGTTTTGAGTGTTTATAAACTCCGTGTTTTGGTTCTTTTACAACAAGTTGTTTTAAGCCATAATCTCAAACATGTTTGCCCGTAATTGTGCCCTTAATTCCAACATGTATCAATTATTTGCAGTAGTTGGTGTTTTCTATTTCATACATGTTATCCTAGCTTGAAATTCTGGAACTTTTGTGACTTTGACTTGCATGTTATATGTAAATATGCAATTTCTTTCCTCTGAGTTCCGAAAAAGACAAGCTATGATTTAGCAAACCCTGTGTGCATAGAAGATATAAAGTATAGCAAACAATAGAATTGAAAGAAGTGGTGTGTTTGAGGAAATGATGAAACTGTGATAAGCGGAATTTCCGTTTTAGTAGTAATAACAGTTGTGTACATGCTTGTAATCTAACTAGTTGATGTTTATTTCAGGTACTTGCCCTCTCATACTACGCCATATCCTACTTCCCTGGAGGATCAGCCGGCCTGAAATTTCTGTCTTCAACACTCGTTTCGTCTTTATTCAGATGCTTTGGAAGATGACCCCTCACCCTAATTTTGTCCACTAAACCACAATTTAATCTGCACCATTCTTCATCTTTCTTCTCAATATTATATTATCACTCCCACCGATTTTGTAAAGCTTTTTATCATCTGCGGAAGGCTGGGTTTTGCACAACAGGCAAGCTGCTAAAGCACTCTCCAATGTACAATTTTAGCTCCAGCACAATATAATCTACTCTAGTTGTGATCGAACGAACTACAGTTGTGGTGGTACAGTTACCTCTTGAACTATTCTTAGTCTAACTCGTTAGATTTGAACGTGCGCAATGTTTTATTACGATTTTTGTAATCTAATGGAAAAATTGACATTGTCTTCGAAAATTGCACTTATAATATCAATCTTATTATGTATTTTATAATTTCAATATCAATAGGATCTTAGGAATAAACAGCCCTCGAACAAGATGTTAGGTGACACATAAATAGCTAATAAAAAACGTGGACTGTTTATGTTTCATACATGGTTTAATTAGCAATCTATGCTCCAAAGTCATACGATAGCAGGTCCACCGCTATCGTTGGTATTGGCAGCAAAATCCTCCCTTTCTTTTCTTCCAAACAAACGTCGACCGTGAAATCCAGCTCTCGATGAATCCTCAACCAAGAGACCCTTCTCTATTGCTTCCACATACAACACCTTCACTAAATTCCTAAATCTTCTTCTGAATGTCGGCAATCTCGACATCGACCCCACTATTCCTTGAAGCCTGTTTTATATACATACACACATACATATATTACATAGCTTTTTTCTGGCTTGCTATAGTTACGGAGCAAATTGCACGCCGGAATAAATTAAACGAAGAATAAACCTTATGGTTTTTCAAAGAAAGATCACTTGTGCTGACTCACCTCCTAATTACAGCTTGCAACTGTGCTGTTCTGACTTTGTCGGTGGACGGGAATCGAGTGCTGTCCCAATCTTCGGGTCTATCATTGTTGCAATCTATAACCAACTTTTTCAGGCAATTTTCCTCGTTTTCTTCCAATTGCAATCCCTTCACTTGCTCCTTCATGGTAAAAAGCGGCCCAATAAACCACTCGAACACTTTATCCCTCGGTAAGTTTGATCTTGTTAATTCCACTTGGTCCGCTACGTACAAAATTAGAATTGGAAAATATACGCATCAAACAAAAACCGAGACCGACCAACAAAACAAGACGAGATCACATACTTACAGATGATCAAACCAGGTGAATCGGATCTAGCCGATGTGACGAGACATTGTAATACGGACCAAACCGGTAGCTTAACTCCGAGCTTCTTGCAGTTCCCTTTGATCATGCAGTCTTGAATATCTTTACTATTTATCAGCCCTTCTCTAAGCATAATTTTTCCGTTCACCTCACAAGACTTGAACAGCCAATCCCATACCTATCATATATATATATATGTATATATAATGAATTATCCCCTAATTAATCAACGGCAATATTTTCCACATATTAATACAAGTAAATTACGCCCCATACCTGTACGGGTGTATATCGTTGAATAGCTTGTTTTAGGGTTCTTGATCCTTGAGAAGCTAGCCTGGAACTGCGTAATCCTTCTCTATCGTTTTTGCTATCGAGTGACATCCTTTTCTCTAGTCCTTTGGAGGGATTCGTGCTTCTACGGTACTGAGGCCTAGCTGTCATAAGGATTCATTGAATCAGAAAAGAAAAAGGGAAAAAAAAAAACGATCGATCGATCACATCAAGAAAAGATAACATGAAAAGCGTGTGAGTTGTTACATACCTGGGGAAGCATGAACCTTCTGTCAAGTACAGTAGATCATTAGCATATTCATCGAACAACGAAATAACCGCCACAGCGTACGCGAGCCCCATCCGAACAGAATCTTCCTGGTGCACAATAACTCCGGAATAAAGAGCAAGAACAAAGCTAGATAGAAAAGAAGCCAACACAGCTCCTAAAACAGCCAAAGGCCAGAGAAGAATGGCTAGTCCGGCGAACGGAACGCAAACAGTTTCAAGAAACGGGCCTTCACGGCCCGTCAAATCCTCGAACAGCCTCTTCCAACCCCGGAACAGCATATACGGGCTCTTCCAAAGAGCGACTGCTGTTATCAGAAGAACATCCACCGGAACAGCAACTACACACACCAATAAACAACCTGGGACCCTCCATAACCTTAAAAATCGAGTTAAAACAAAACATTAATTGATAATACGTGCCCTACCGCGAAAGCTAATAAAACTTATATTTAAGAAAAAAAATAAATGACTAAACTTTATTTGTATGGGTTTCTCGTCTTGATGGACTTCGGCAATGAGTTCATCCATGTAGGAGAAGTAAGAATGGAAGCAAAAATCGGTAAAATCCCTCACTACAGTACAGCTACCTTCCACGGTGGAATAGCAACCGTCCTGATTATATCATTTTTTTTGTTTCTAATTAGTCCAATTAATTCTATTTAAAACAAATTAATTAATTCAAAGTTGATGAGGTTTTCATTATATATATGTTTAAAAATCGAGAAACTGACTGACCGAAAAGCAGTGGTAGCACTTGTCGGTGACATTCTCACCAACAGCTTCGAATGTTGCAATCAACGGTGCGAAAAAGCCGTAACCAAACCCACCGATGAGACTCCCGATTATTGCAAACACAGGCCATAGGATTAAGGGTACAGGCAATGACAACAACACAAGAATCTTCAAAGTCCAGCCTAGTCTTTTGCTTCTGTTTTAAATTTTTGATATAAAGTTAATTAATAGTAGCTGGGATCGATGATCGATACAAGTAAATAAGAGGGTGCGTACTTTGCGAGGCAGTAGTAAGTCCAGATAAAATGTGCAGGCCACAGACCTATCGCAACCGCGGAGTTTCCGATAGTTACGATAGCTAACACAACTGGACATATAATCATTCCTGCTCATGAACCACCACCACCATATATATATATATATATATATATAAATGAGTACATACAAACAAACTAAACCTAAATCGGCAATCAAGCACACAAGAACATATTTTTCATTTCATAGAGTAAATGCAACATACAGAAAAAATATGATCAATTATGTATATCATCAATCTTGGAATAATTTAAATAGTAAGTACAGAAAAAAAAAAAAAATCATTAATTAATCTAGAGAGAGAGAGTGAAAATTAAATGTGTACCTTTGAGAAGGCCTAATATGAAGAGGGAGAGGAAGAAGGGCAAAAAAGAGATAAAACTCCACAACTTGGCCGCAAATCCAACTGGCACCTCCATCAACTACTGATATATCAGTACTCGAACAGTAGAGAAGAAAACAAAATTCCAGAAGAAGATGAATAATATAGAGAATTGAACAAGAATTAAAGGTTGGTTTATTCAGAGTATTAGAAATGGTGAGAGTAAAAGTATAACTGCTTAGAAATGGTGGGATGTGTGAGAGAGAAGATGGGCTGGGTTGCGACGCGTGTACTTTTTGTTTATGTTGCATGACATTCCCGGGAAAACAGGTGGCAGATGGTGACGCATGCGTCATTTGGCGGGAACCTGTCTTTCTTTTTTTCTTTCTTTTTTTTCTTCTTTCCAGAATGAAATTTGGGCCCGATGGGCTTGATGAATGGCCCAGTTGTGGTGTGTGAGTGAACAAAACGACACCGTATCCAAGCTCTAGTTTTTTTCAGCTCTTTCGAGATTCTTAATCCAGGCCAGGAGGTATCGATTCCTCTCCTTCGTCTTTAATAATTTAAGGTCAATTATTCAATCTCTCCCATTTCTTCCTTTTTACATTCATCTTTTTAGGGTTTATCATGCTTCATTGTTTATGTCTCTAATACTTTTAAATTAATCTCTGTCGATAATTATTGTTTAACTGAGTTTGATCTAACTAGACTCTGTGTTTGCATTTCAGCTCAATCGTTTTTCTTCATAACAAAAATATAAATTTAAACAAAAATTGAATCCCAATTTCAATTCCCGCTTTGTAAATTAATATTTTGGGAATATTAATGATCTATATAAAAATATATTTGTGTATATTTTTTTCAATAAAAAAATTGAACTTTGAAATCAATGTCATTTTCTCGGTGAATATTAGTTTCAATTTCATTAAGCTGTTTAACAAAAGTTACTGACACAACATCCATCTACAATTTTCAATTTTTATTATTTTTTATTTTCCTAATTCTTCTGTACTTGTTGATTAGCTGTACATGCTTCTTCTGTCGTAACCAGTGATTCTGCAACTGTTCTAATTGTATTCCGGGTCACTTATTTTTAGTTAAACGTGTTGTGGAAATAGGATAAACTGTTGCCAGCTAGGATTTCGTATTGTTCGTTTCGGTTAACCTTGTAATCAAGTGATAAATGAGCCTTGGACCTTGGTAAAGATGAACGGAGTTCGTCGGACATTGTCTCAGATATGTAGGAAAGTGCACACACTGTCCCATGATGGTCCAAGCGACACCTTGAAGAGGAAGCTTGCAGACCTTGAGAAGGAGAAACGAAGAAGATCGACCAAGAAAAGTAAACTATTTGTAGATGTTCCTGAATCAAGAAAGTATCTCGATACAGCTACTATGCCTATGTTACTTACTGTTGTCGGAACTGCCCTCTTTGCCAAGCTCCTCATGATGGTACTTTTTGAATTTGTTTTCTCGTTGATTTTTTTTTTGTCCCGAGAGTCAAAGCGCTTGAGTTTGCAAAGGAGTTTATTGCTTGCTGTACATCTTAACAAAATTATGACCATCGAAACATTATTTCTTGAATACGTTTTTATTAGTCTCGAAAAAAGGTTGTAAGGGCATCAGTCTTTATGGCCACGAATGGTATTACGTAAATGGCCTTTTTTCAAGATTGGAAAAAGCTAAAACTAAAAAAACGTACTTGCAGCTTGATGATGCAAGATCGCAGGAAAGGATAGAGAGAAAGATAAAGAATGCACCTGCGGGACAGGGTACGGTGAGGATGCTGAGTCGTGAGGAGTGGGATGAAATTCAACAAGTTCGACCAAGGAC
This sequence comes from Erythranthe guttata, assembly GCF_000504015.1. The sequence goes on from NW_012192922.1 coordinate 1,490,457, forward strand.
TCCTTTTGAGTCTAAGATTTCTCGTCAAAATGCTAGAATACGCACTGACGAACCCTTGAACTTGGTAATTTCATCTTCTTCCCTTCCCTTATCGACATTGCAATTATTTGTGTGTTGGATCGTTGTACGCGTTTTATTTGTGACTGGAATGTGGTAACATATTGCATCCGATGCCAAATGTGTTATTTCTCTCAGATAGTAAATACAATGAGTCAAATATAAATTCTAATAAAAGTAAAAGACTAAAAGTTATGAATTTGGATATCAGGGGTTAGACAGATTATGATATTGGTTCATTTGATTTATTTATAATCTTTTTGATAAATGTTTATACTTACTATTTAATCTGACCTCTTTTTTATTACTGCTAAGTCGTGATTTGTTAAATGTAAGATAACTGTTAATAAAAGGATTGATTATTCAAAATGTGAAATATTGGAAGTGCCAATAACTAGTAAATATAATGTGAAAAATATTTATTTGTGAAGTATACGGCACACAGTTCAAAACTTGACATTTCTTGTGTTGCAAAAGTCTATCTGTGTGTATTGAAAACTGCAATCTGAAATCGATTTCAGTTGTCCATAGGTGGGGATTAGCCGTCTACTATTTCTGTTTTCCAGTTTTATGAGTAACATATATGTAGAGGGAGGGAGAATTTCAATATAATAGTCTTCTTGTTCGGGGATTCTCTCCATTCCTCAAAATTTGAAAATATCTCCTCGATATATTGCTGAAAGCTGTCTCGTGCATATCACAAGCACTAATTGAGTGATAGCATATAATTTCCAATTTTTTTAAGATATATATATATATATATATATGCATGCAGTCTCTATGATTATTTTCTGACTTCTTGTATATAAGCTAAATAACTAATTAAAAAAAAAAGGTTAAACTGAAACTATGCGCATTTACTCTTGAACCGGATTCTACCTCGAGTTTTCTGTGCTCTTTTTTTTAGGTCATATATTGTGTATTGCTTCTGCATGTGTTACGTTAGATTAGAGGTGTAAAGTGGGTTGATTGTAAATTTGCAGGAAGATGTGAAGGATTGGAGTTTGGATGTGGTATCGGATGCACTCACTCGGGCCGAAGAAACTGCTAAACGTGGTTCCAACTAGACTTTTCTACCATCTATCTAACACTCGAAAAAATGTAACTTCTCCATATACGTGCGTATACGTGTACTGTCAAATACTCGTTTTTACATACATTCACATGTGTGTGTGTGTGTCGATTCATGGTGTAAAACTACATGGTTTATGGTCGGTCTATCTTACTGGTTGTATGATCTACATGGACTGAATCAAAATTGCAACAGTCTTAACTGATTTCTGCTGAGATAGTAGTACCATATAATAATAATAACCAAAAACTAATTTAATAATTCGACAATGACAATATTTATTTAAATACAATTTGACTAGGATTTATGAAACCCATTTTCTAAATTTTAATGAGTCAACAATAAACATGTTATTCATTCATTGTTTAAAGAACAAGTCCGTAGCTTCTAGATAAATGAATTCATGAGTCATGACTAAATTAATTGCTGTGCTGCCCATTTCAATTTTGTATGGAATTGTGTGCCCATTTCAATTTCTGTTCAATTCTCTTCTTTCTCCAGTTAATTTATTATTATTCCAACCTCTTTTATTACCTGTTTTTGCATACAACTAACAATAATTGTTTTTACTCCCATGTTTTATTAGTTATTTATACTATATACTAGCAATTTTTATACCAAGAATAATAAATTGAACCAATCGTTTATTATTATCAATAGCAACTTGGTGATTGCTCAATTAATTTATTTATTTTCTTTCTTGGAACTTGTTTTATTTTCTTATCAAAAACAGAGATCTCTTCATTCTAAGATAATAAAAAGAATTCTAAAAAAAAATAGAATTTATTTAAAATATATATCAAGAAAATATTTATACGAATGAAATAGTTAATGGTTTTATTTATTTATTTAATTTACTTATGAGTCAATAAATTAGGCATATTTAAAGAAAACTATTCAAAAGGACAAAAAAAAAAAAAGATAATACAAGGGGGTCTCTATACAATTATAAAAACCTACAAGGATCGGTTTTCAATTAAAAAGAGAAATGGGTCGACATTGTAATTTAAGGAAGAAGAAAAGTGGGGCATTTATACCCTTACTACCACGCTCACTAGAACAGACTATTCCAACTTTTTCAATCCTGATTTTTTTTGCATGATCAAATTATATGCTCTGTGAGCCAACAAAAAAGATATTAAAATCCTCGAAGGTGCGAGCAGCTATTTAATATCTGTGTTCTTTTTTTTTTTTTTTTTTTCTGTATTTTATGATCGCAATTTTGATGCTCTATTCCTAAATCAAGTTTCTTTTTATCTGTGTTCGTCGATGTATGATCCATTTCGTGATGATCGTGATTGATTTTTACTGTATTTATATCAATTTATTCCCTTTTTTTTTCTGCTTAGCTTTTGAAGTTTTTGGGATGAATTGGAAACAAAATTCTCTGTTATTTCATTTCTCAATTTTGATTTATTATTTGTGATGTTGGGCTTTGATGATTATTAGCTTTTCGTTGAACTGATGGATTGTTCTTTTTTCCTTTTTTTTTTAAGGAGATTGTGATTGTGTTTACCAATTTCAGGTTTCTTGAGTAGGTGTGCTAATTTACTCTTCCTTTCACGTAAAACGGAATTTTTGTACGGTTTTATCCCTTACCGTAGAGTTGGGTTAAGGGAATTTGGAGCTTCACTCCAAATGGAAACTTTTACAAGTACCAGTGATGTATAAAATGTAGATATGATATGCACTATCATATCTGATTTATGTTTCCTTTATTCTGTACGTACCGATGTGAATGTTTGTATTATGGTGGTTTTGATGCTGTTACTCCACTCTATTCGAGCATATATGGTGTTGGTTATTTTAATTTGAAATTGTTTGGTGATAACCATTTTTTTTTTCTGTGTAGGAATGCCGATTATCACAAGTTAACTGCATATTCATTCATTACAGATAGGTGAAGCTGAGGAAAGTAACCTGGACACAAACACGATGAAGAATATTGGAAGTAGCAGCTTTTTGTCGATTATCAAAGATAATGGAATATATGGGATTGTTGGTGCTATCATTTTTGCTGTGGTTATACCTATAGTCCTCGCCGTGGTACTTGGCGGAAAGAGAAAGTCGAAGCCGAGAGGAGTTCCAGTTCAAGTTGGTGGCGAGTCTGGTTTTGCAATGCGCAATGCTAGGTCAGCCAAATTAGTTGAGGTTCCTTGGGAAGGGGCTACGACTTTGGCATCATTGTTCGAGCAGTCGTGTAAAAGGCATCAACAAGCAAAGTGTCTCGGGACAAGAAAGCTAATTGCTAAAGACTTTGTTACAGCTAGTGATGGGAGAAAATTTGAGAAGCTTCACTTGGGCGAGTACCAGTGGGAAACTTATAGCCAGATATTTGATCGTGTTTGCAACTTTGCTTCTGGTCTTCTTAAAATTGGCCATGATGTAGACACTCGTGCTGCCATTTTTTCTGAATCTCGAGCAGAGTGGTTAATCGCGTTTCAGGTAATGTTTGCAAGTTTGTGTGAATTTATCTTTTTTAATTTCTCATTTTCTTTTATTTATTTTTTCCGTGGTCTTGATCTAATCTTACTTTTCTCGTTGGTTTCAGGGATTCTTCCGCCAGAACATCACTGTTGTTACCATTTATGCTTCTTTAGGAGACGATGCCCTAATTCACTCATTAAATGAGGTGGCCGCAATTTATCTCTTAAAGGGTTACTCTAGCTGTCATCCAGATTTATTTTTCTTGTTATTGTATTTTATATTCAGTATTTATTTGCTTCCCTATTTCGGTTTTCTTTTCCGATCAAGAATGAACAATTGAATACCATTTGAGATCGATTTTGTCGTAAAAACTCTAGAACTGACTAATGTTTACAAGTGTGTCTTTGACAGACTCAAGTGTCAACCCTGGTTTGTGATTCCAAGCAATTAAAGAAGTTGGCTGCAATAAGTTCAAGCCTGCCAAGCATTAAAAACATTATTTATTTTGACGATGAAGACTCTGCAAATGATGCCAGTGCTAACCAAAAGATTAGTGAATGGAAAATTTCCTCTTTTACGGAAGTGGAAGTACTTGGAAAAAATAATCCTGCTCAACCTAATCTGCCAATCAAGAAAGATATTGCTGTCATCATGTACACAAGTGGCAGTACAGGCCTCCCTAAGGTTTGATCCATATTTTTGTTCTGCACAAGAACTTGCATTCTTAAATGACCCATTTTTTGTGCATAAATATAATGAATGATCTTTGGTGGAGGTAAAAGAATCATACCTGCAAAATCTTCTTATGTGTAGATTCAGCTGTTATTTATTTCGTATTCCACCTTGCGTTCATCTACCTTCAAAGTGAAGAGATATCTACTAAAATTAGCTTGTAGGTACATAAAATGTAATTTGGCCAATCATATGTTTTTAATTGCATCTTCAACTCGAGTATAAAAGAGGATATCCAGGCAACACTTGAGCAATTTCTTTGTTTGGATGAGATGGTTTGAGATTTTGAATACAAAATAAGTAAATTAATTATGGAAAAAGTAATTAATAGGTGCAGTTGTGGGTCATTTTTAATTTTATTTTTCACATTGTTACGCTTTCAAATTTGAATGCAGTTATACTTCATGCTTAGTATGTTTCATCAACTGATCTCTAGTTCTACACTTTAACTCTTTTTCAAGAGAAGGGTTCTTTGCCGACATGGTTTTCATTGAAATTTGTAGGGTGTTATGATGAGTCATGGCAACATTGTAGCAACTGCAGCAGCAGTTATGACAGTGATCCCACAAATTGGAAACAAGGATCTCTATTTGGCATACTTGCCTCTAGCTCATGTGTTTGAGTTAGCTGCTGAGGTGACATGTTTATTGTAATCTCTTATTATTTTCTAGGATGAATATTATCATCCGGCTAGTTCTAAGATATTCATTCCTACAGACTGTCATGTTAACTGCTGGCGCTGGAATTGGATATGGCTCGGCACTGACATTAACAGACACATCCAACAAAATCAAAAAGGGAACCAAGGGAGATGCTTCTATGTTACAGCCTACACTAATGGCAGCTGTTCCAGCTATACTTGACCGTGTTAGAGATGGAGTATTGAAGAAGGTTATTTATGCAGTGCACATATTAATATCATTAAAACACATTAACAAGTTTTAAAAGTCGAGAGACTTTAATATTTTTTTTCACGTCTTAGGTTGACGAGAAAGGAGGTATTGTGAAGAAACTTTTCAACATCGCCTACAAGCGCCGTCTGGTCGCTATTCAAGGAAGCTGGTTTGGAGCGTGGGGTCTAGAAACTCTTTTGTGGGATGCACTTGTTTTTAAAAAGATAAGGTCTATTCTTGGAGGAGATATTCGATTTATGCTTTGTGGTGGAGCTCCTTTATCTGGAGATACACAAAGATTTATCAACATTTGCATGGGGTAAGATTTGGACAGAACAGAGATGATAATTTATGTTTTGGATCAATAAATGTGTTGAACATGTTTTCGTTTTTGATTTGCAGGGCTCCGATTGGTCAAGGATATGGCCTAACAGAAACATGTGCTGGAGCTGCTTTTTCAGAGGCGGATGACACTTCTGTTGGGCGTGTTGGCCCTCCTCTTCCTTGTTGCTACATTAAGGTATATTTCCTTTTGTAACATTTTCGTCCTAAGGGCGGGCTTCTAGTCAAACATATACCACCTGTAAGTAAAGATTCGAAGAAGATTATAAATACTGAAGGGGCATAGATGAAACTGCTTAGTCTTTGAATAATTGAAATATTTTTGTGGAAATGTGGTGCAGTTAGTTTCTTGGGAAGAAGGTGGCTACACAACCTCGGATAAGCCTTTGCCCCGAGGAGAGGTTGTTGTTGGTGGGGCCAGTGTGACTGCTGGCTACTATAATAATGACTTGAAAACTGAGGAAGTTTACAAGGTGCAAACTTGTTCTTCTAAATAAATGCATATTGCAATTCTGCTGCCTATTTCATTTATAGTTACCGATTCTTCATTTTTGCTTTTGCATAATTATACAGGTTGATGAAAGTGGCATGCGTTGGTTCTACACTGGTGATATTGGAAGGTTTCATGCAGATGGATGCCTTGAGATTATTGACAGAAAGAAAGATATTGTCAAGCTTCAGCATGGGGAATACGTCTCTCTTGGCAAGGTGGATTATTAATGTGATTTTGATTCCAAATTTTGCCTGCCTGCATTAATTTTTCCCTCGAATTTTAACTCATTAAAGTTTGATGTTCTTCAAGGTTGAGGCTGCACTAATGTCGAGCAACTTCGTAGAGAATATCATGGTCCATGCAGATCCTTTCAACAACTTTTGTGTTGCCCTAGTTGTGCCTTCACGCCAGTCCCTTGAAGAATGGGCAAATGCAGCTGGAATTAAATACAATGATTTCTCCGAATTGTGTGACAAAACCGAAGCTAAAAATGAGGTTCAGCAATCACTCATCAAGGTTTGTTCCCTGCCCGAATAAAAATATTTTTACATTTAGAATCCAACGCTCACAATAAAAGCTGTAGGTAGTAAACTAGAAAGGGAAAAAAATGATATTGTCTCTAAAATACTACAAAATATGATACGACATTTGTTAAATTATGGACGTTATTGAGAAATCGTACATTTAATACCAAATTTTAATACTAGATCTAATATACATAACCAAACATCTTACTAACCAACTACTTAATTAGTCATTGGGGAATTAATAAAATTCAAGCTAATCCAAATTAATCCCAAGCTATGTAGCCGAACAAGGCGTTAGAGTCTACTTATTGCTGCATGTTCTAAATTATTTCTATCTGTCAACACTTTAAAGGAAGTATTATTGTTGTTCGTTTCTTGTAATCGGTAGATTGATGTAAGTTGGGAAATAAATAATAATAAAACAGGCAGCAAAAACAGCAAAATTGGAGAAGTTTGAAATTCCGGCAAAGATCCATTTGCTGCCGGATCCATGGACACCAGAATCTGGGTTGGTTACTGCAGCTCTCAAATTGAAGAGGGAGCAATTGAAAGCCAAATTTAAAGGCGAGCTCGAAAAGTTGTACAAGTGATGAAGTAATATTTTACATTTGATCTTTGTACTGGCTGAGGAGAAGTTGTTCTCACTAATAATCCACGTCCCTTTTTCTTTTCTTTTTTTTTTTTGTTAAGAGATAATTATGTTAATTGTGTCCTTGTTGTACGTACACAGGTTAAAGCGAACCTTTGTCGAATAATGACAACGATGTTTTGGTTGTTGTAAGAACCTATTTCGTTACGGGGTTGATTTTGTTTGTTCATTCTCTTCTTTCATGGGTTTGATTATCAATTTTGTTCTCCATTTGGATTCAAATTAATCAGATCTCTTGTCTTGTGTCTCAACCAATATTCTCTCTCAAATTGATGAACGAATTTTGGTATCATTTTTTTAGGGACGACAATGGTAATGAATTCCATATTTACCGAAACTTCAGTAATAGTAGTGATTCAAGGGGTTTATCAGGGCTGCCCTGCCAAACCCGGCAGCCCTACCAAACCCAGCCTATTTATTTTCTCTTTCTCCAATCTCAAATCTCTCTCTAATCCCAATATTTATTTATTGGGGAGTGCTAAATCGTACACTAAAATCTACTAAATCCTGCACATAAATTAAATACTTTCTCTCTCTACAACTTTTTTCTCTGACTTCTCTCCTCAACACCTTTCTCTTCTTCTGTACACTAAAATCTACTAAATCCTGCACATAAATTAAATACTTTCTCTCTCTACAACTTTTTTTCACTTCTTCTGTTTACTCCTTTTCACACACAATTATTAATATTCATAAAAAAAATTAAATATTAAATTAAACAATTATTCATAACATTACTTAAATAACTATTTAAAACATTGTAAAATTATAAACAATTATTAGCCCTTATAAAATAATTTTAAATTATCGATCTAAAGAAAGAAAAAAACATAAAACATTACTAAATAATTAATAATAATTGTTATTAAATTATTGATCAAAAGAAAACAAACATAAAACATATACATTAAGAATATTTAATATCATTATTAAATATTAAATATTAATAAATAATTATTATATCTAAATTAAAAAAAACCTGACACCCTTTTGCGTCCACCATGGATGATTTTTTTCTTCCGCCTTGCATCCACCTTGGACGCACGACTACTACAACCCGCGGCTATGGTGGACGCACCTTTCTTCACCGCGCGGCCACCACAGACCCACCTATCTCTGTCCGCATTTTTTTTAGCGCGATGTAAAGATTTTTTTGCTTGTTCGTCGATTGAATTGATTTGATTTTTGGGTGATTTGAAATATATCGTTGTTTCTACATGGATTAAAAAATGTTCAATCTGCTCTGAAGCTTGATGAATAGAAGTGTTTAGATTTAAATATAAGGTTTCAATTTTCAATTTTCATCTTACAAATTTGATGGATGAACGCATTCCATCCATGCAAACCCTAAGTCCCCATAACCAGAAAAGTACTACTGCAGAGTACATACTTCAACATAAATTGCAATATTTAACTACTTATTTCTTGATTTGGAAGGTGATTTTGCAAACAATGAGGAGAGAAGTATGGGGGAAAAGAAGAGGAAAGGAAGAGGGTTTTGGGTGTTGGAGGATTTTAGAGAGAGAAAATATTTTATTTATGTGTGGGATTTTGTAATTTTAGTGTAGAATTTAGCATTTCAGTTATTTATTTCAATATTTTATTTATAGTGGATTCATCATTTCTCTAGCATTTAAAAAAACAAAAAGCGAATATCATTTGAGTTTATCAATTTTGAAATTACTATGTGACTTATCAATTTTGATACTCAATATCATTTGAGTTCATCAAATATTCAAATTATTGAAGCCAAAAGCTCTCCTTTTTTTTTTTTTTTTTCTTAATACTTGATTTTCACTTGGTTGAGTAGTGACATTTAAGAAATTACATTTGATTCTAGTTTTTATTCATAAAAAGGGAGTAAAACAGATATTCTCTATTTCAAAATAAATTAAATAAATTTATTATTCGAGACTTAGGTGGTGTTTGCGAAAACGTTTAGAAATAGATTATGAGCTTTTTTCTCACATAATTTGTTTTTAGGTGTTTGCAAAAACAACTTTTACTTTTGCTTCTCATAAAACAATTTTAAGCTATAATTTATCAAACACCCATGACCCTGTTTTTTCTATTTAATATAATTTTCTAATAAATTTGCAAACACCCCAACTTTTGAAAAGAAATACTTTAAATCAACTTAGGTGGTGTTTGCAAAAGCTTATTTAAAAGCATAAGTTGGTGATTGTGAGTTAAGTTGATATTAAATGCTTAATTCTAAAAGTTGGGGGTGTTTGCAAAAAATCTGGAAAATAACTAAAATAGAAAAAGTAGGTACATGGGTGCTTTTAAAATTATAGCTTAAAACAGCTTATTTTAAGAGAACCAAAAGCAAAAATCGATTTTGCAAACACCTAAAAACAGATTATGTGAGAAAAAAAAGCTCATAATCTATTTTTAAAAGCTTTTGCAAACACCACCTTAATTCACAATCCATAACTTCTGCTTTTCAATAAACTTTTTCAAAAGAGGACCAAAATTGTATTGATTTGTTTTTTTTTTTTTTTTTTTTTTTTTTTCCCTATGTTGGGCCTAATAGCCCAATGGGAGTGTGAGCGGCAAAAACGACACCGGATCGAAGCTCGCTCTTGTTTCTCCTTCCCCACTTTTTCTCTCTTTCTCCTTCTCCTTCTCCTGCCGACAAGATTCTTAACTAAGGTCTCGATTCTTCTCCTTCCCCTTTACTCCTTTGCTTTTTTTTTTTGTTTCTGAGAAATGCTGCTGACGAGTAATTTAATTTATGTTAAAGAATTTAAGGATAATTTACTTCAATTTCTACCATTTCTTGTTTTTTTAGTGATGATTTGAATTTGGTTTGGCGTGGGTCTGCCTAAAATAGAAACCAGAACACGTTACTGTGATTTTTCATGTTTTTAGGGTTTATACTTGATTTTTGTTTTTTTTAATTGAATTTTAGGTATCATCTTTGTTGATATTTCTTGTTGAGTTGGTTTTTAACTAGACTTTGTGTTCCCATTTGAGCTCAATCGTTTTTTCTGAATATAAAGAGGAATATTGAATCTCACTTTCAATTCTTGCACTGTAAGCAATGTCTATCGTATTACATGTTTATGGTTTCGGTGTGATTTAGCCTATTTGTATTATTAGTTTCTTATTCAGCCAATCAGGTTACACGATACTTTGGAACGACAAGTGGTTTTTGTTAGCACTTCCTCTCGTGTGGTTGATGAATGATTTTTATTGCACAAATATAATCTTGTGATAACGTTGTTGTTGCTTGCGTGTGTAGGATGAAGGTCCGTTCATCGGTAAAAAAAATGTGTGAATTTTGTAGGACAGTGAAGCGACGTGGACGCGTGTATGTCCTATGCACTGTTAATCCGAAGCACAAGCAGCGTCAAGGCCTCTCTTCATTTGCATATGAAGCTCCACTACCCCCACTGTATGTTTCTTTCTCACCCCATATTTGAAGAAATTGTGTTTTGCATATTTATCTTCGAATGCTTAAAGGTGTAAGTTTTCGGCTTTCGTAATTTCATCGTACTACTATGTTGAGAAACGCAACTTGCAAATGTGGTATGCTTGTGCTAAGTTCATTTCTTTCATGGCCCTCTATAAACTGACAACATAGATTAATCTCCTATTTAGGAACTTCCAAAATCTTCTCCCGTTGTTTTAATGTAGTTGTCCAAGATGTTAATCACGAGGAATGGTTTCATGAATGACAAGTACTTGACACACACACACAAGACAAGTTATCCTGTCACTGTACTTGCACTTAAAAATTCCCATTCCGACAAGTAAATAATATATCAACTTTACAGCAATACATCGATTCTTAAACATTCTTTTAGATTTGGAAAGCAGTACCATCTAAATTTTATCAGCTATCAGCCTTATGCTTTTTACGTATTGATGTTCTATTTTTAGTCGCAAATATCTGTCCGAGTTGGGTTCTAGAGTTGTAATATTTTTGTGTGCAGGTCATTAGGGACAAGTTCGAAAGAGATGACGTCATCATCGGTGGAGAAAAGTGGTCTCCCATCTCTTATATCCCACAAGAATCAGACATTAACAGTGACACCGTGGTGGAGAGTTGGTCTTGTCTCTCGTCTCTTCAATCAGGGCTAGAACACCATCTCGTTTCTGCTTTTAATGGTTTCTTTAAACTTTTACCGAGTTAAATAAACAAGTTTTACCTAGTATCGGATGCTATTATTACTCTTCTAGAGTTCCCCTCAATTGTTTTACTATACAACAAATTTCATGGATGGATATTTTCTTACGATGTATCTCAAAGCCCGTTTCTTCTTTTTGTCTGATGAATGTCAAAACAGCATTTGGTTTTGTATTTAGTTTTCGTATGAATTGCGAGTTCTATAATGTCTGTCCTATGATCATTTTCTCGTTTAAGAAGCTCGAATCTTGAATGAAGAAGAGTATATTTTCCAGGATGCTGCCAATTTCGTGTTCAGCTTGATCAAAGAAACTTGTTCGAGCTCGATTCAATGAATAATCGAACCAAAACAATATCCGGAAAGAAAAAAAAGTAATGTATTCATCTATTCTCAATTTGTTTACATACATCACTACCAACAAATGCATAACCTATGTCGAACAACTTACAGTGACCAAATTATTCAGCTCTTGCATGAATCTAAACATAGACGAATGCACGAGATATATATATGGGTTTATACGGGCATCCTCTCAAATTTCAATTTCCTATTAACCCTTCTATAAGTGCCCAATAAATGAAAAAATAATAAATAAATAAATCTGGGTATTTATCGAATTCAAATCATTTTCTCAAAGTTATCAAGTTCTTTCACCCTTTGCATGGATCTAACAAATAGAAGGAAGAAAAAACCTGCACATGAGATTTGATTAGAATAGAAATTATCACAAGGATGAATGGGAACAAGAAAACTATAACACAGACCTGCCATAGTAAACGAACCATTTGCAATCATTCGACTGCCTTGATTGACGAACATTGCGCCAATATTTAGGAGGGTGCCCCCTAATATTGTATATATGGTTCCCATCTGCAGTACCGTTGCCTTTTGAGCTGCTCTCTCCGACTGACAAAATTCAAATTATGCGTTTACATTATTCTTCTTATACATATCAAGAAATAGAGTTTTGATCGGACAGTAATATACTGTCGTCGACCAAAATATTCAACAGCTTGAGATATACACAAAAAATTAATTTGACCAGTGGCGGAGCGTGCATAGGGGTCTCATGGGGGCCATGGCCCCTCCACCACTTTCCAGACACAAGATTGTTTTATCTTGTAATAAGTAGAGCATAATTAATATGGCTCCTCCTAAGACAAAATTCTGGGTCTGGGTCCGTCACAGAATTCGACAGCCTCCGAGAAATAAAAAAACTCGAGAAAAAAAAAAGTAAAAGAAAATAACCTCAAGGACACGAACACGGAGCTTTAAATCCCCAGATTCAAGTTGTTTTACAATGTCTTCTATCTGCTGGATTCGGTAAGGCATGGAGATTGTGTCCGATGTTGCCTGTTCAAACATTCACAACACATTAGTGTATTATAGTATTAGTATAAATCTAGGTATCTGGTATTTATAAAAAAAAGAGAAAAAAAGAAAATGACAATATATTTGAAAAATAAGTAGCGAAATTGGAATGATATATATACAGTACATCATCAGCTTGTTTCTTCATTTCTTCAACAACTTGTGTCCCTGTACGCTGATTAAGTCTCTCAAATAAGAGTTCCTGTATTGCATGTAAAAATTGATTTAGAGTTAAAAATAGCTGCACAACAACTAATTATAATGTAGACAACCGAACCTGTGCGTACGGCGCAGCAATCTTAACGAATGAAAAATCTGGATCCAGAGTATAGCCAATGCCTACAACAGACCAACCTCGTTAAATCGTGCGAGAGAGAGAGAGAGAGAGAGAGAGAGAGAGA
>NW_012192922.1:1505308-1607192 GCF_000504015.1 Erythranthe guttata
ACCGCCGCTATCGCCTTCTCCTCGATCATAGCTCGACAGATCTCACTCTCTACGAAGCGACGCTCCGCCTCCTTTGCGACTACCTCCCTGTAGGCAGCCCCTCCAGACGTGGCAAGAAACATCTTTCCCGTCTTCTTCTCAGTCTCATACTTCTCCTTCAGCAAGTCATAGCACCTGTTGAGCTCCTCAACCTCACGTCTACTGACCTTGAGATCATGTTCCTTCTGAGTGAGCTCCAATTGAACCGCCTCATGTTGGGCACGTAGTTCCATCTCATTCGCCACACGACGAGCGCGCTCCTCCCCCTCCTTCGCCTGCGCTTCCATGAGGAACCTCCAAATAGCTAGTACCTACATTGAAATATAAACAAATGATTACACAGGCACAATGATTGAATGGAAATGAACATCCAATTAAAGCAATCACTTACCCGACAAATGTCTCCACCAAGCAAAGCAAGCATATGAGCGCGACCATTGGCGGACATTCGACCACGATCATACTCTCCAATAAAACCCTCGGTCTTCTTCATCGCCAATCTATGATCCGCTAAGTCCCACAGGGACTCCTTCCCATCCCGGTTCACTCCATAAGTGAACAATTGGTTGTCTCCCCCACTGTGAAAAGCATAAGGCACTTCCGGATCTACACGTGGGCGCTTCGGTGCAGCCACGTACTCAGTCTCCACCGTCTTGCCCTTCCCGTTGCCATCCACAGGATCGTGCACCTCTCGCTCGCCACCATGGCTACGACCATCTCCACTTACGTGAGGAGTCTCGACACGAATCCCCTCCCGTGACCTCCCTTGCTTAGCGCGAGCTTTCTTCAACTGCTTCTTCGAAACTCCATTCGCCTTGGCCCGAAGTGCCGCGAAATCAATGCAAACAGCTGCACATGACAGTCAAAAATTAATAACAATGAATAATATAGCATCAAACATAAACAATTCTAAGTACACACATGAAAGTACACACATGAAAGCAACACAGTAACATTCAACTACACTAAAAGATATACGTCGATAACCATCCGAAATCAGATGCTTCGGATCAAACTCTACATCTCACAACCTCGACTCTCTGATCCGCTTCGCCATGTTCTCCGTTATATTGAAAGTCTCATATATTTTCCGTTATAACCTCGACTCTCGGATCCCAAATCAATCTCCATGTCTACAGTTTCGCCAGGCATTCTCGTGCCTCTCCGCTCCCTCTCACAGTTTAATCTGATTTTGTTTGGATTTTTCCGCGTCGTTCATGATAAATATTTTTTATCTGACGAATGACTTAGCCAGAGAAAAATACTATATCCTACCACATATTATATCGCAAAAATAAAATAAAAGTATGTTGAAGAAGACATCTACTTACCCATAATACTCCCGAGCAAAATTTATTAAATTGTTGCTCTTCACCTCAGACGGGAATCACTTTATTTTACATGGATCTTATATTTAAGACTCATAAATATATATCCTTAAGAAAGAAAGCATAAAAAAAATAAAAGAAGGGGAATAATAATATAGAGAGTAAATTACAATCACCCCTGAGGTATGGTCAAATTACGAAAAATCTCCTCATGTTTGGATAATTACATCTGCCTGCCTCAACTATGAATCTTCATATACGTCCATCTTAATGGTATCAAATTCAGCATAATCATCTAGATTCCGTGTAATGTGATCTAATTTGTACTTGTTTTATGCAAAATTGCAGTTTATGATGCACCACAATCTGATATATACAAGCCAAAAAACACATTGTATGACCATCTCGCTTCAAAATGTGGAGCTCGAATGGGATAAAACGGATACAAAAGTGATAGTATTCCATATAATCTAGAAGATTTCACTGAATTTGAAACCGCAAGGCTGGACGTGTGAAAAAAAATTATAGTTGAGGTGGGTGATTGTAATTACCCAAACAGAATGAGGGTTTTCATAATTGGACCATAACTCAAGGGTGGTTGTAATTTATCATGATGTATAATTATTATTATTCCTCAATAGCAACTACCACAAAACTCCAACAACGATCTACTCTCGACACGATCCGGGACCCCATTCGATTTGGGTTCCACATCGACTCGAGAGTGGAGGACTTAATGATACGCCTAACTGGGCCAGCTCAATGGGCCTACAATTTCTTAACATACTGGGCCACGAGCCCACCACTATGAAGGCTCAATCGCCTTTAGATAAGGTTTAGGCTCGGCAACCTCAATTAATTAAACTTCAGCCCAATCAACGAGGTATAAAAAACGGTTTAGACTCATTTGTTTCGCTACGTTCTATTATTCCAGCAATTCAACTACTCGTATTCTCTCAACTATGTCTATTATCCGCACGTATGACTTGAGCGTCGGAGGAGTCTCAAGATCATCAAGCACGTGAGTCAGTGATCCACTTTGCTCTCCCAATTCATCCTACTTCAGTTATTTTAGGTGATCTAATCCTAACATCATCACACTTGATTCCGACAATATAATAAACGCTTCTCAAAATGTTACATCTGAAAAAGTACATCTTGAAAAGTTAAGTCCGAAATGTTTAGACGCAAATTTGATATTTTTTTTTTAATATAAATACTCGGAAAGTATATATATATATATATATATATATATATATATATATATATATATATATATTTTGATAGAATTCTCACAAGATGGTAACACAGAATCTGATTTGTTATCATAGAGATTGTACATACTCTGATTTACATAAACAATGCGACCACTCTGATTTTGTACAAAGGACATGCACCAATTGTGCCCAAATATTATGTACTATACACACTTTTTTTTTTTTTTTTTTTAAATCACTCAACCAAACTTTTCACAAAATTTTTTAACCATATTGATTTGGAAAATTTACTGAAATTACAAAAAATATAATATTCTGTCAACACATGAAATTGTTTAATAAATAAAATTATTCACGAAAATGTGATATAAAATAATATATCTACCCCAGAAATATCAGATGATTGAACTATTTTTCAAACACAAATTTCTATTTTATTTACCCAGAAAATTCTATTGCCAAACCAGTATGAAAACAGAAAATCTCTTGTTCCCACTAACATATATAAATTTTATTAAACTTATATATGCAACCAGACTTCTGCAACGTTAACTATAAATGAAAATACCGAATTTATTTCCACCGATACTTTGAAACCTAAATTCTCATACAAATACTTTGAATTCACGCAATAGCAGAAATTGTTTATTCACAAGTTTCCAAAGTAGAAATATTACGCAGAAAATTAAATAACGGAAAACTATATATATTGTCTTAAGATTGTTGGTACCAAATAACAATCTGCGTAAATGATTGATAAAAAATTGTACTCGTTTGGAAGTAGAAATTAACCGGACATACGAAGAACGACAAATCTACTGAGGCTTGCAAAAGCAATGTCCTTAAGACAATATATATTATTACGACAATTTCAAAGAGGTAATAGCTACGATTCTTACGACAAATTTAATGCAAATATTGTTTTTATTTTTTTTATTTTTATTAATATCTGATATACTTTCAAATTCTTTCTTTCCCAGGTAGTTTTTTTTTTTCCCCAAAGAGTTTCAACTTTCAACATAAAATATTGTGTCATGTATTTTCCATGTTAATTTGTTGTAAGAAACCCTAATGTTAATGTTTCCTTACATCTCACTCTTGATTCTTGTAAACAAATATTGTGTTACTGATAGTCTGATACATATAGGGACTTAATTTCAATCTACAGTTAGTTCCTCTGAAATTCATCGATCGAGGGAAAAAAAACTAAGAGGTGTTGCTGTATATTAAAGTGATTGATACCTTTCCAGGTAGGTTTCTCCATAGAAGGCGAAAGGGGCTCTTTCTTGCAAACACTCGTTCTTGATTCTGTCAGTGTAAATATATATATATATATATTTTCCTTTATTCCCAATTCATATATAGAAAACGTCAAGAGGAAGAAAAACGAGAATGAAAAATAAGACACTAATTACACAAATACCTAAAGATAATGGGGCCGAGGTGTTCTTCAACTTCATGTCTGTGTACTGCATATGGGAGGAGAGAGAGAGAGAGCGAGAGAGAGAGAGAGAGGGGGTTTCCTGCTGTGATTCTACTTTTAATCTCTGAATTTTCCAGTATGGAAAAAACGAAGTCTAGGGTTATTCTTATGATGTCTTGGTTTTTTTTTTTTTTTTGATAAGCTTATGATGTCTTGGTTGATGATACCTAAATAAATTGATTTTATTTCTTTAATTCCATTAAAACAATATTTTATTTTCCCAATTAAATATATGGTTTATTTGTGATAGCCACTCACTAACCTAAATAATATAGGATAAGCCTAAACTTTTTTATATTTTCAGGAAATAAACTTATTTGTTGTAAGTTTCATTTCGTATAAACAGAAATAATAAGTTTATATCATTTTCAAACTCTAATTTGGGCTTGTTTTATCTTATTTATTTTAATTATTAACTCTTTTTTTAGATTGCTTTTCCAGTTGTGGTCTGGGTGATCGGAGCTTCGGTTAGCTGATTTACCATTAGTTAACTTCAAAATTAGTAGACATTTCTTTTTTTTTTATCTTTTTTTTTTATTATTATTATTTTTTGTTTTCCGGGATTGGGTCGTCGGAGCTGTGATTAGTTGATTTGCATTAGCTGATTACGCCATTAGCTGACTTCAACATTAGTTGACGTCTATTTTTTTTTCTTTTAACTTTTTTTTTCCGGCAACGGGACTTCGGAGCTCTATTTAACTGATTATGCATTAGTTGAGTTCGCATTACCTGACTTTGCATTAGCTGACATCCAACATTTTTTTTCTTTTAGCTCATTAAGCATTGACCCCCGACTTTTTTAGTGATGTTGTAGCTCCGATGATTCGCCATCGGAGAAAAAAAAGGTCGGATAGTGCGAACTTAACTAATGCAAGTCATCTATCAGACCTCCGACATCCGAAGTCGGAGAACAAAACAAGAATAAAAAAGATAAGAGTAAAAATGAGATGTCAACTAATGTTAAGGTTAACTAATGTTGAAGTAAACTAATGTTGAGTCAACTAACCAGAGCTACGACGACCTACTGCCGGGAAAAAAGTTAAAAGAAAAAAAAATGGAATGTCAACTAATGTTAAAGTTAACTAATGTTGAGTCAGCTAACCAGAGTTTCGACAACACATGCCATCGCCTGAAGATAAAAATTAAAAAAAAAATCAAAAATTAAAAAATGGATCGGGTAAGACCAGACCGAGTCGGACCGGACCAGGTGGGTTAAATTTCCACATAAAAACACCCGGATCGTTGGTAATCTATAACGGTTTTTTGTTCATCGTCCAACTAAGGCGTATCAAAAATGGGAGTTTGTTCAATCATAGTAGTGGAGAATCCGAAGGGGTGTTTGGGAATTACGTAAAAGTAGAAGCGATCCAAGTGATGTACTTTGTTTGGGTATTTAACGATGAATTTGGTGTTCGCCCGAGCAGAAAGATAAAACATGCAAGGGTATACTGATTAGCTATAAAACAAGCGAAGAGGCGGTCGACAGTGGGTTCTATGTTTTGCCAGGACAAAACGCACCATAAGAGCAACATGAAACGAATGGAGTTTGGGTGGAATTGGTTCAGAAGAATTTCGTATTTTTTAGATACCGCAATAAAATTAAATATAGGTGAACTGGGAAAACCAGACCAACATAGAATTGACCCAAGTAGAAAATCGGAGAGGTGAACGAAGAAGGAGAGTGAGAGTATATATATAGTGCATTTAAGACACGTGTGCGCCTCCCAACTCTGCTCATTCAGAAACATGAGTCTTGCTGCAAGTAACTGAAGACTCCGGTCTTTTGTCCCTAGTACGCCTGAGAAGAGAACAAAGGAGGCGCGCGGTAGGTAGCGAGCTGAACTCAAGATTATTGGAAGACTAGGATTGCGAATCTTCTCGATAATTAATTAAACGAAAATATGATATTCCACAAGGAAATCATATAATCATCATCAAATCTTACACGATTAAGAAGCTCTAAAAATAGAAAATGCTACCTTAGAAATTATTTATATAAACAAATGTAATTAACCCTATTAGGAATACAATTCGGCATCAACAAAAATATAAATTTTCAATTCTCTCTCTCTTTTTTTTTAATATTTTTTCAATCACTTGTCCATCTACGCCGACCCTAGATCTGGCATCGGATGAGATAACGATCGAGTGAATTGAGTTCTATGGTAGATTGTGAGGGTGCAAAATTTGCTATAACTAGGGTTGGGACTAGGCTAACCGATCTATTACCGACCATATTTTGTAGGCATGTAATAAATTTTTAACCAACCCACTGGATCAGGTCGAAAATTTCAACCAAGCCATCTATAATGGGGCGGTTGGTGGTTTCTAATATTATTAAAAATGGTCAACCAACTATATTATTAAATTTTTATTAAAAATTATAAAATAAAGGTTGTGTTATCTTAATTACTTTGAATTTCTTAATTATATTTTTTGTCAAATTGCTATTAATTATTTTGAACTGATAAATGATGATCGTGCAGTGGCATTACTAAAATGTGCATATTTTTAGTTCAAAATTTGACTTTTTTTTTAAGTAAACTATGTGGCGGGTATAACCCATCAACCGGCCCATTCCATAACCAAATTTTCGTTTGCCAACCATCAACCGACCTAAAAAGATTGGGTCGGCAACGATTTTCAAATCCGAGCAAAATTGGTTGGTCGGAAACGTCGATTTTCAAATTTAAATTTCTCTTATTTTTATTGGAAAAAGAATAAAAACAAAAGAAAAGGACAATCGCTCACATGCGGGCCTGCAAGATTGTCTCATGTCATAATTGTAACTGAGAATTGAGATAAACAATAATGCAGTGGGATTCCATTTGCTAATCAAACTTTAATTACTTTAATCAGCTGCATTAATGACAAACAACACAAGGGGCCATGCATATTATTATTATACCTTTAACGAAGACCAATAATTCCTGCAATACTAGTTTTGAATGACAGATTGAAATATACAGAGATGTTATAACATAATTTCCTTCAAATTAAAACCCTAGATACAGAACCTGAGCTAATAATATATATAAGCTCATAAAAATCCACAACTGATCAAAAAGATACATACAACTCTTAAATGTATATATATGATATATGATGATCATGAGAAGGTTGAACATGAGTACTTGATGGATCCCATGTAAATGTCAATCTCAATGAAACTATCCTCCTCATTAATCATATCTGATGCTGCCAATAAATCCTCCTTATGATGATGAAACATAATATGATCATCTGTAGCAGCAGATAGTTTGCAGCACTTGATCATGTGTTGTTGTTGATCATAATTAATATTATAATCGTGTTTCTGAATTAGATCTGGATTAGAAATTACAAAATGCTCACTCGGGATGGCTATTTCGATCAGGCTCTCTTCGTCGTCGGAGCAATACTCGAGCTTCTTCTGTCCCTTGATATTGTTAATGTAATAAGGCCACTGATCAGAAGAAGAAGAAGAAGAGTGTTTATCTTCATCTTTATCTTCACATGATGAAGTGTTATTGTTATTATTACTAGTAGTAGTTGATTTGCTCTGACTTTCTGATGAGTGCAAATCATCTTTTGATGATCCGATCAAGAATAACCGTTGCTCATTCTCCTCTGAATCGATTTCCGTTTCTTGATCGCAAGTAGTATCATTTTCTTTTAGGAGGGATCGATCCAATATGATTGGTTTTTGTTTGGAGAAAGTGAAGAGAAAAAGAGTTGACAAAAACATGATGATCAAAACTAGAACAACTCCAATATGGAAGGCTGCAGATGAAAAAAGTGTTGCAGCAAATAAAAGAGCTATCCTCGGCCAGTAGTTTTTTTTTGAGGCCTTGAAAAAACACAGACAACATGCCATTTTAGGAATACTAATTATAAGTTATTGGCTAGCTAAGGTTTGTTTGGAGAAAAAGGGGAAATTTAGTAACATGGATGAAAAAGTGAATCTGTATATTAGTGCAAGAAAAAGGAGAATAAAAAGGTGGAGATGTAGTTAGTGGTTTATTGGTTTTGCCAAAAAGGGGTTCTGGTTTATGTTTTTTATGTTTTGCACAAAAAAGGCGAAATCGTGATGTAAATCATGGTGACTCAATGGTCCGTTAGGATAGCAGACCCGGATCTGATGCCGATAAGAAACCAATCCTTATTGTAATTGAAATTCTCACACTGCGATTGTCAGCATTCGATCTTAGGTAGGACCTTGTACCAATTTACCATCCTGTACCGATTGAGCTATCCCATACGGGGCAATAGAGTATAATATTATATTGATGAGATGTTGTTATATCTGCTAAATTGCAGGGGCTGTTTTCAGATTTCAAAATACTCCCACCATGCATTTTCCAACCTCTTTCTCGATCCACTGTCAAATGTAAATTAAAAAAAACAGGCCCTTAATTGCTTTCTTCTTATTTATTTATTTGTGTGAGTGTGTGAGTGTGTGAGTATGTGTTTCCCAACACCAAATTAAATTAAGTAGAACTGGTCCTCCTAGCAACTGATTATCTTAAAAACATCAAAAAATTATTGAAATGAGAGATGCCATGTGCCACTATTCCTCCTTCAAATCCCATATTGGAATTGGAAAAATATAAAAATAAGCCCTCTAATCTATGATCTATTATTTTTCACTACAAAATTTATCTCAGGTGGTGTTTGTAATATATTTTTAAAATAGTTCATGAGCTTCATTCTGTCCAGTTATAAATTAATCTTTAGTGTTTCTAGGATCTCGTAAGTGATGACCTAGTGGTACGAGTGGGAGAATTTGTGTTAATTGACCGAAATTCGAATATCCTGGTTGAATATCTCTAAAAATAAACTTAAATAGGTCTTGGATTTAATAGATTACAAAAGACAAGGTAGATAATTAACCATAAGTGTACAAGTAAAAGTGGATTAAAATATTTAATACAATTTTAATTATTTACAAAAGTGTCATTAAAGATTGAACAGATGAAGTTGTTCCAAGGAGGGATCTCTCGTCAACTGATTTCCTTTTTTTTTGCCGCAGGAATCAATCTATTTTATACTCTATCGATAACATATGTCATGATTTTCGGGGAGATGAGATTTTTATCATCGGAACTCCATTTTAGAACAACTTAATTTAGATTCTAAACTGGAAAATAATATAGTAAATTATATTGATGAAGTTCACTACCATTTTTGTATAGTGGATATTGAAAAATTTATAGTTGACTATCCATTTTTTATATTTAATTCTGGGAAGCATAGTTGACTTCGGGAAAAATATAATTCGATGATTCAAACACTATTGGATTCATCTCGTCGAGATATTTCTTTTGATTGTAAAGTTGAATGATTCCGATCTCTGATTTTTGTTTTGTAAAAAATCATTTGCACACTGTTTTTTGTTCGTCCTCCGTTGTTGGTTTTTACCGGCTAGAATATAGCTTCTTATTAAAAATGTAAGGTCGTTTAGGTAGTAGAAAGTTGAGAAGGTTTGACTTATTAAAAATAGTATGGAGTGTTTAGTTTTTTTCTAATGAAAGGATCTACCTAATTGGCCCTGTTTATTAACTATTAATCAGTAAAAATTGAAATATGCATAATGAATAAATATATAAATTATGGTATATTACGGTACGGTATTCTCGTGGCATTGAAAATACAATACAACTATCAGACCGTATGATAATGGTAAGGTACATAAGTAATATCGTATACCATATCGAATGTTATAGTAATTAAACATTATTTTGATAATTATTTCGATAATTTCGGGTTAGTATACGTACCACATGATATATGATAATTGGTAAAAAAAATTCCTAACTCTAACCCTAGCCATGCACATTTCAATTTCAGAAAATGGTCTCAAGAGAATAAGTGGTGTGTTATATCATAAGTTTAATTAATTAAATAGATAAATACACTTTATCATGTGTATTATTTCTAAGTTTTGTGAAAAATGTGCCACGTACTAAATAACCTTTAAGTACACTCCTCAACCAATAAAATATACAAATTAAAAAAAAAATCTTAAATTAAATAAAATATTAAATTTGTCCACTCTATAACTAAACATTAACTAATGTATTATATGATTCTAAATTTCTTTTAGCATTAATTTTCAAAATACACATGATATTCAATTAAATAAAATAGTGAAGCACCAATACAAATATAAGATAGTTGTAAACAAAATTTAAGCGAGTAAACAAATAAAATATCCCAATTTTATGGTTCTTATCTGAAATAATCATTCGTTGCTATTGTTTTGACTTGTGTTAGATTCAAAGGAAATTTATTTAATTTAATAAACCGGTGTTAAATAAGACTTAGGTTAAATTAAGAGTGATGTTATTTTTATCTCCAAAGTATCTCAATTTATCACCAAAGATTATAAAATGTCATAAATACTCCTCAAATTTATAATCCACCACCATTCCTTATATAGTTATGTTTTTTCTTAAAAAAAATATTTTAATTAATTTTATTGTCTTGGCTGCTAAATTACTGTCTCCGGCAGCTATTTAACTGTCGGAGACAGTAATTTAACTGTTAATTGACTTTTTTATTCTTAAAAAAAATATTTTTAATTAATATTACTGTATTCGTTGCTAAATTACTGTCTCCAGCAGTTATTTAACTGTCGGAGACAGTAATTTAACTGTTAATTGACTTTTTTATTCTTAAAAAAAATATTTTTAATTTTATATTACTGTATTCGTTGCTAAATTACTGTCTCCAGCAGTTATTTAACTGTCGGAGACAGTAATTTAACTGTTAATTGACTTTTTTATTCTTAAAAAAATATTTTTAATTTTATATTACTGTATTCGTTGCTAAATTACTGTCTCCAGCAGTTATTTAACTGTCGGAGACAGTAACTTAACTGTTAATTGACTTTTTTATTCTTAAAAAAAATATTTTTAATTAATATTACTGTATTCGTTGCTAAATTACTGTCTCCAGCAGTTATTTGACTGTCGGAGACAGTAACTTAACTGTTAATTGACTTTTTTTTTTTTTTTTTTTTTTTTCCCCTAAAAAAAAATTTATTTTAATTAATATTATTGTCTTGGATGTAAAATTACTGTCTCCAACAGTAATTTAACTGTCTTAGACAATAATATTAATAATATTACTGTTCGGAAAAATAATATTCATAATATTACTGTCCCAAACAGTAATATTACTGTTTGAGACAGTAATTTAGTAGTCAAGACAGTAATATTAATTAAAATATATTTTTTTCTAAGAAAAAACAATTCAAAAAAAAAAAAAAAAAAAAAAAAGTCAACGCCGGAGACCGGCGGTCAACGGTGGTTGACCGGCCGGAAAAAAAAAATCAGGAAAAAAAATTTCAAAAAAAAAAAAAAAAAGTCAACGCCGGAGACCGGCGGTCTCCGGCGGTCAACGCCGGAATCTGGCCGGAATCTGGCCGGAAAAAAAACAGTTCAGAAAAAAAATTATTTTCTGAAAAAAAAAAGTTTCGGGGGTAACTGTGATATATTTGTTTAAATCCGGGGTCAATGTGTAATATTAAAGAAGTTAGAGCATAATGGGTGGAATTGTTAAGAATTATATTATTGAGGGTATTTTAGACTAAAGACATGGGGATGGGCTTAATTGAGAGACTGTTTTTTTTGTGGACTAAAATGCATTTAAGTCCCATGTGATGGGCCTTTTTGCCATTTGCCCTTTCAAAAAATGGTCTCAAGAGAATAAGTGGTGTGTTATATCATAAGTTTAATTAATTAAATAGATAAATACACTTTATCATGTGTATTATTTCTAAGTTTTGTGAAAAATATGCCACGTACTAAATAACCTTTAAGTACACTCCTCAACCAATAAAATATACAAATTAAAAAAAAATCTTAAATTAAATAAAATATTAAATTTGTCCACTCTATAACTAAACATTAACTAATGTATTATATGATTCTAAATTTCTTTTAGCATTAATTTTCAAAATACACATGATATTCAATTAAATAAAATAGTGAAGCACCAATACAAATATAAGATAGTTGTAAACAAAATTTAAGCGAGTAAACAAATAAAATATCCCAATTTTATGGTTCTTATCTGAAATAATCATTCGTTGCTATTGTTTTGACTTGTGTTAGATTCAAAGGAAATTTATTTAATTTAATTAACCGGTGTTAAATAAGACTTAGGTTAAATTAAGAGTGATGTTATTTTTATCTCCAAAGTATTTCAATTTACCACCAAAGATTATAAAATGTCATAAATACCCCTCAAATTTATAATCCATCACCCTTCCTTATATAGTTATGTTCACTTAATCCTCATGTGTTATTTCAAACTTTTTTTTTTTTTGCAATTAAATATTTATTACAAGATATTTAAACTTCCATATCAGATGACCTACAGATTATGTAATTTTTTTTTTAGGAAAAGAGATTATGTTAAGCCAAACTCATCGATTCTGGAGAAAATTCAGGAGATTCCATACAAGCACTCTTAATTTATTTCTCAAAAAACGTGAATTCCTACTCTTTTTGACCTTCGGAAAAAAAATTCTGACGAAAGTATTATTCACTTAAGATGGAGACGGTGATATTTTCAGTGAAAAATGTGGGGGGGGGGGGGGGGGGGGGGGGTTTAAAATATTTAAATTCATTTAGTGGTAGACGATTCATAAATTTGTAAAAAATATAGGCTAAACTACATTATTTTACCTCTTTTATTACACACTATATAATAAATATTTAAGATAGTACTCTTTCTGTTCTGTAATAACTGTCTCTTTTTACATATAAATATTTTTTTTCATATTTTCTGTCACTTTAGATTTCCAATACTAAATTAATTATTTAATTTCAAGTTATACACTATTTCTAATATCCTTTTTTTTAATTCATTTATCTCTCTTATTAATCATAAGATAAGGTCATTTTAGTGTAAAAGCATAAATTTTTCATAAAATCAAGACACATTTAATGATAGAATCTAGAAAGAGCTCTTAGTAAAAACGCTCCCCAAAGTTAGGAAAAGATTTTTCCGCCTCTCTCGCCTTCTCGGCCACAGAGGTGCTTTCGGCGATCGCTCCTCCTCCTCCGGTGAACGGATTTCTTTGGTGGCGACACCATTGAACTCATCTCATCGGCGCGCTCAATCTGAGTGTGACTTTGTGGGGTTCTGTCGTCGGTTACGGGAGTTTCGTTTTGTCATCTTCTTCGCAGATCTAAGGTTTTGAACGACGGTTTTTGGTGGTGTTTGTGTGTGAGATTGATTCGTTGCATTGTGGGGTGGCCGGATCTACGTTTTTCTTGGGTTTTGGCCACGTTTTGGTGGCTACGGTTTGGCTGTAGACAGTATTTTCCGGCGGAGATAGGGCGACGGTGAGTTGACGGCCATTGTTGCAGACGTTGTGCTGACGGTCGCCGCTAGGGTTTCGGCTGGGCTTGGCAGCTAGGGTTTTTCAGAGCCTTTGGCGGCTAGGGTTTCGGTGGGCTTGGCGGCTAGGGTTTTTCGGTGGCTTTTGGCGGCTAGTGTTTCTTGGTGGGCTTTGGTGGCTAGGATTTGGGTGGATTAGGGTTAGGGAGTCACAAGCGGTTAGGGTTTGGAGGCGCCTCAATGGTGAGAAAGAAGGCCGGCAGCGGGGGAGGAAAATGAGCGGCTACGGCTCTCCCCATTGCGACTATTGCAGAAATTCCCACGGAAGAGACGACGACTCCCATTCCACATGCCGAATCATCAAAGGCAGGTGAAATCCGGGGTCCCACAACGGGCCAATACTCCGGTGATGGCGAACGAATGAACTGGTCTCAATTCTTCAAAGGCAATCCGCCAACATCGGAGGAATTGGCGTTGGAATCGGTGGAAGGTGAGGATGACACAAACATCCTCCGATTTGAGGAAGAAGACGAGGTAGATTGGGGTACGAAGGGTGTGTTCTTGGCCGTTGCTTACTTTTCGAGGAAATTCCCCGGACTTGACGCCATACACGCGATAAAGACGCAATGGGAGGTCCTGGTGAAATTCCAAATCCATCCTACGGGGTGGACCGTGTTCAAATTCACAACGGACCATGATCGGATGAAGGTGGTGGAGACGGGGAAGTTTGAACATGGAGTAGCGACGCTATATATCCGTGCCATGCCAGACTTCTTCAACTTCGACATCAACGCTATGATGTTTGTACCGGTTTGGGTGATCCTACGCAACATCTCTGCGGAACTCTACAACAAAAAGGCGTTGAGTAAGATCGCTCAAAAGATTGGCAAACCAGTCCAAATGGACAAAGTCACGAGTGAGATGGGCAGGTTGGGGTTTGCACAACTTCAAGTTGAAGTGGACGCGTCCAAACCATTACGACGGTCGCTTACATTGATCAGTGCGAAAGGTAAGAGCTATGAGGTCCCGATTGAATATAGCTACGAACCGGTATTTTGTTCGAAATGCCAAACCCTTACGCATAAGACGGATCAATGTCGAGCGGAGGCGGTGCTTAAGCGAGGGAGGAGCTGGAAGCCCAAACCGGTGGTGAGTGTTGCACAAGATCCACCAGTGACTACAGTTTGGGCAGGCAAACGAACGGTGATTGCGGATGAGACGGTGACGGAGACTGTGGCGGAGGCCGAAGATGAATCCGTGGTTGGAGAGGTAGGAGTATCGGATGATGCCTCTACCGATTGTTATGAAGTGGACAACAACGACCGAGGTTCGTTGGTGGAGTTTAATGCCCTTGACTCACCAAAAACCCCGGAACAGCCCCCAAGTCGAGGATTACAACCAAGAAGAAGTTTATTCCTCCAAATGCTATCCTTATGCCCAAAGAGGGGGGAGCAAGCTCGGGACCGCCAACCGAGCCGGCGCTGGAGAGCGTGAGGTTATTGAGCTGCGCGGGGGAGCCTCCATCCCCCACGGTCGAAATGATTGTTGGATGCTGGAATGTGAGGGGGTTTTTTAACTCTCTCACGCAGAAAGAGGTCGTGGACCTCATTGGAAAGCACAAGCTTTCGGTTTGTGGCTTACTGGAAATGAAGATCTGGGACCCGGGAACGCTGACCTCTATCATGGGCCGTCGTTTCCGCCACTGGGAGAACCTCAACAATTTCCATCTCCATACGACAGGCCGGATTCTAATTCTGTGGAACCCGGATGTGGCTCCGGTGGAAGTGGTTGACATGACGACGCATGTGATCCATTGCAAGGTAACATGTATGGTCACCAATCGGCTATGCTATGTTAGCTTTGTGTATGGACTTTTGCTGAATGATATACAGGATTGCTTTCGTCAAAGTGGATTGGAAGATTTACCTTCAACGGGTTTCCACTACACTTGGACGAACCAAACAGTGTGGAGCAAGCTTGATTGTGAGTTTGTGAACCAAACTTGGAGGGATGTATTTGAGGGTAGTTCGGCATAATTCCTCCCTTTTGGGGCGGTGTCGGGCCACACTCCGATAATTGTGAAACTCAAAGGAACAGAGCCCCCGGCTTCTCGGCCCTTTCGGTTTTTCAAAATATGGACCCAACATGGTGATTTCCAACACGAAGTAAGGGAGGTGTGGTCATCCAACCACCGGGGCAGCCGCCAATGGGTTGTTTGCCAAAATCTCAAGGCTCTTAAGCATCCACTTAAGCGCCTACATAGACGTGAATTTGTGCATATCTCGGAACGGGTCAAACGGGCAAGTGGTGAGCTTGAGGACAGCAGCAAGCCTACCACAACGATCCCCACAATCCGCAGTTACGTGGGGAGATGTTGTCCAAAGTGGAGAGATTTCGTTTCTTGGCGAAAGCGGAGAAGAGATTTTTCTACCAAAAGGCGAAACTTCAGTATTTACGAGACACAGACCGGACGACAAAATTTTTCCATGGTATTGCTAAACGTAATGCCAAACGGAACAATATTGTATCACTCCGCAAGGAGGATGGCTCGGTTACTACCTCTCGGGATGAGGTCCTTGCGGAATTTGAAACATTTTACAAGAATTTCTTGGGTACTCGGGTCCCTTGCGAACCGGTCGATCCTCATATCATTGCCACCAGACCGGTTCTTTGGGAGGAAGATCGGGCGAGTTTGATTCAGCCAGTGACGGATATGGAGATTCGAGAAGCCCTCTTCGATATTGCGGATGATAAGGCGCCAGGCCCGAATGGATATACGGCTCTTTTCTTCAAAGTTGCATGGTCGACCGTGGGCCCCCTCCTTACGGAAGCGGCTTTGGAGTTCTTTCGGAGCGGCGAGCTGCTCAAACAATGGGATAATACGGTTTTGGTTTTTATACCGAAATCGGCCCAAGCTCAAACGGTGGCCGATTTTCGCCCCATAGCCTGCTGCAATGTTATTTACAAGTAGTAATTGCAAAGGTTATTACGAAACGCATCAAGAAGGTTCTACCTTCAATCATAGATAGAGCCCAATCGGCTTTTGTGAGTGGCCGTTCTATTACGGACAACATTCATATGGTTGAACAACTTATGAGGGGATACGAACGCAAACGTATATCGCCTCGTTGCTTACTCAATATGGATTTACGGAAGGCCTATGACTCCGTAAATTGGGATTTCTTACGGTCTATGTTGATGGGACTTGGGTTCCTAGACATGGTGATTCGGTGGATTATGGAGTGTGTGACACCAGCCTCCTATACGGTGTCGGTTAATGGAGTGACGAGGGGTTACTTTCCGTGGATGAGAGGACTGCGACAAGGGGACCCGTAATCGCCTTATCTCTTTGTTATTTGCATGGAGTATCTTTCTCGACTGCTGCATGTGAGAGCGACGAAGCAAGAGCTCAATTTCCACCCGATGTGCCACTTGCACAAAGTGACGCACCTCATCTTTGCCGATGATTTGATGCTTTTCTTGAGAGGTGATGTTGCCTCTGTTCGTACGCTTGCCACAACAGTGCTTGAGTTTGGGCAAGCATCGGGGCTTCATGTGAATAACTTGAAATCCAATTTATTCATCGCTCGAGTTCATGTGGCTGACCGAACGACAATTGAGGAGGAATTCCGCTTTTCTACCGAAACCTTCCCCTTTCGCTATTTGGGTATTCCTCTTGCTGCGTCCAAACTCCATGTGCTTAATTACCAACCCCTCTTGGATAAAATTGAGCATGCCATAGGGGTGTGGACGGGTCATACGCTATCGTACGTCGGCCGTTTGGAGATCTTGAAGGCAGTTGTTCAAGGTACGTGTTGCTATTGGCTCTCGATTTTTTCGATCCCGATTATGGTCATTGGTTATATTGAAGATATGTGTCGTGCTTTCTTATGGGGTACTTGTGCGCCGAAAGTTGCTTGGGAATCTTTGTGTAAGCCGAAGGCCAATGGTGGGTTGGGCCTTTGCTGCTTGCGTACATGGAACCATAGTTTGCTTGTGAAGGACCTTTGGGACATCCACTTGAAGAAGGACTCCCTATGGATTCAATGGGTCAATGAATTCTACCTAAAGGGCACGACTATCTGGGAATGGCAACCGTCGGCGACTTCTTCCCCATGTTTCAAAAATCTTTGTGGGATCCGGGATGAAGTCGTGGGCAAGGCGGGCTCCATTCCGTTGCTCCTAGCTCAATTGAAGACGTGCTCGAGCTTGGGAAAACTTACGGTGGGACGGATTTACGACTGAATTAGGGCTCCAACCGGGGCTCAGCCATGGGGTCGACATCTTTGGGCCAACTCCATGACACCAAAGCATTCGTTTGTTCTTTGGATGGCAGCCCTTGATCGGTTGCAAACCATGGAACATTTATCTTATCGGGACATCAAGAAGAATTGTGTGTTGTGCGGCGCGGTGAATGAGGACCGAGAACATTTGTTTTTTATGCGCCTGTCGCGCGAAGTATGGGATCGTATTCGAGTTTGGCTGGGGATTTCACTACTATACGAGCTGCTCTTAAGTGGCTTACCAAGGATGTTAAAGGTAAATCGAACCGAAGCAAGACGAGTAGATGTGTTTTGGCAAGCGTTGTTTACCATATATGGGAGGCTCGGAACAAATGGAGATTCGACAAGATAGAGACTACGACTACTGCCCTTGTTCGGAAGATTCAGATTCACGTTTATTCAGCTATGTTCATACAGTACCCGGAACTGACTACCACCAGTGGGGGCCGCTTTATCGTCGGCCAAGTTGACGCACACTAGGGAGGGGGCATAGCCCCAATTGGCGGCTAGGATTTTCACATTTTCTATGTTATTCGATAGTTAGATGCTTTCTATTGTTTCCTCAATTCCCTCGGGTATGCCCGTTGTAATTGTCTACGATCTTTTTCTAATTTATATTGTTTACATCTTCGATCAAAAAAAAAAAAAAACACATTTAATGAAATCCTTAATCCGTGTGCAAAGCGAAAAACGACTATTAAAAGGGAACGAATGGAGTGTAATTTTCAAATGGAAATAAGGTATCATTTATTAAGGATATGAAATTGGTGTTGAACTGAAGTTCAAACTGCTAATGAAATTAAATTAAAACACAACTTTTTAAAGTGAATAAAAACTCAAATAAATTTGAGCAATCATACATTTAATTTAACTCAACCGTTTTACCACTATCCGGTTATAAGCTAATATAACCAATCCATGTACACAATTATATTATAGCAATAACATACTACATAATATATATATAGGTAGTTTTCGATCTAATAAGAAGCATGAATGAGAATGCATAGTATTAATATTTGGAAAAATGAAAGAAAAAAAGAGAGAGATTAAAATGCGTATAGTAATTAGGCATATTCTTCTTTGTTTACAAGAAAAAGTATAGCATAAAAATAAATATAGTACAGGAGGAATGAATGAATTAGGTAAATAGAAAAAGAATCAGCGAATAGGAGCCTTAATCCAGCCATTAGCAAAAGCAATGGCTAAAATAATAAAAGGAGTTGACATACCAAATATGATTATGTATGGAAGCGGTGTTGACATTGGATTTTCTCCTTCTCTTTCACCCGCTGTTTGCCAATACCTACACACACGCACGCACCATTTTTATTTATTATTTCCTTCAATTAATTCCAAAACAAAATTGTATCCTGTAACACTTTAAACAACGTCCAAGCTGAAAATATTATTATTTAAAAAAAAAAAAAAAAAAAAATTACTGTTCTGGTTCTTGTTCTTTGGTGATAAACTTCTTCTTGTCTTCTTTCTTGAGCTCCCCTTCTCCTCCTCCTCCTCCTCCTGACAACCCACAATTTTAAATAATTAAATTAAATTTAAATAAACTATATAAATAATCAAGAAAATGAAAAGGGTTATAAATAAACCTAAATTGGCAGAGATTGTGAATTGCTGCTGTAGCCGCCTCCTTTTGTTTGTATACTGAGCTGGTTGTAGAGGAGGCCGGGAAAATAGCTTATTAGTTGGCTTATTAAAAGTTGGGAAATTGAGGCCAGCAAATGAGCCCATTTCTGCTGCCATTACACAAACTATAAAGGATTATCAAAGAAACAAAGATACAGAGAAAGAATATATAGAGAGACACAACTCAGTCAGGGTTTTGGGTATGTATGGATACAAATAATTTGATTTTCATATAATCTTAAGTGTGTGTGTGTGTGTGTGTGATGTGATCATTCATGATTCTCTCTCTACTTTTACTACCTTATCTATATGGATATATATGTTTTGCCTCATTTGCATCAACCCGTCCCTAAACTTTCGTCTTTTGACAAACACACCCCAAATGTTTAACATTTTCACATCTATACCCCTAAACTTTTTTTATTTTTTTGGATTATACAGCCATTTCATCCAATTTAACTTTTGGTTAATGTCAATTGTTTTTTTAGGTACGCAATTCAAATTTTATATTTCAATTAATCAGTATTGTATATTTTTTTAACAGATCAGTATTACATTTACATATATGTCATTTCGGTTTTTTGTGAATGCAATAACAAGAAAAACAATTCTAGTACTATTTACTAACAAGTGAAACTATCACGAAAAAAAAAAAAAAACATTAATCAAAAGGTCTTTCAATCCATGTGTTCGGTTGTTGCCCTCTACTCCAAATATTGTTTTACTATTCATAAGTATTGAAACATGATGTCCATGAAGTTTTAAAACATGTAAGATTGAGAAATTAAATGTAATAATAATAATAATAATAAATCTTTGTAGCTCCTATGTTAATTTTGTGAGTTAATTTTATTTATTTGTATGTAATTTTTCTATTATACCCTTAAAACTAACGAACTACTAATAGAAAATTGAATGGAGGGGATCTGTGGTACAGGTTAAACGTTTGAGTAAGGTGGATGTAAATTACCATATATTATGTAAATTTATATACACACACTGATAGGGGTGTGAATGAGCTGAGCTCATCTCTTTTGGCAAGCTCGAGCTCGAGTTCGATTCTATTTTATTGAGCTCGAGCTCGTCGAGTTCCTTCTGTTTTGACTCGAGCTCGAGCCCAAGCTCATTTTGTTATTTTTTTTTTATATAAATATTTTTGGGTAAATTACAACCACCCCCGAGGTATGGTCAAATTACGAAAAAACCTCATGTTTGGATAAATACATCTACCCCTTAACTATGAATTTTCTTACATCTCCACCCTTATGGTGCCAAATTCAATATAATCATTTACATTCACATCTTATGATCATCTAACTTTAAAATTGGAGCTCGAAAGGAATAAAACGGGTCCAAAAGTGAGAATATTCCATATAATCTAGAAGATTCCACTAAATTTGATACCGCAAGGGTGGTCATGTAAGAAGATTTATAGTTGAGGGGTGGTTGTAATTACCCAAACAGAAGGGGAGTTTTCGTAATATGACCATACCTTAGGGGTGGTTGTGATTTACCCAATATTTTTTTAAATAAAAAAATATTTAGATACAAAATAAACAATAAATTGTAATTATATATATTTTTTAATATTATTATTTTATTTTTATTTATTTCTTTAATATTTTATATTATTATGCATTATTTAAATAAAAAAATAATATCTAAAAATAAAATAAAAATAAAAATAAAATAAGGCTCGCGAGCCGACGGGTGAGCTCACTAACAACTAAAAACTGGCTCGAACTCGAAAAGCTCGAATTCAATTTCGAATTTTTTTCGAGCCGGCTCATCAAGCTCTCGGCTCGACTCGTTTACCACCACTACACACACATATTAATCTATATATAATATAAAAAGAGGATCTATGCTCTATATGAATGACATGTGTCAAATGTTGATGTCATACATCCAAATTGCTTAGTTGGAGTTCAATTGATGAGGTGTAATTCTTAATTGGTTAGTTGTCATTTTTCATTTGGTATGTATTTAAATTCTTTCCTATTTAACATTTGTACACTCATTTAAACATTTACCACATGTATATATATATATATATATATATATATATATATATATATATTATTTTCCAAATTTAATATTCTATAAATTCGAAAAATATTATATTATTTATAGTTTCAATATTCCAAAATATATTTATTGACTGTCTTTTTAAAAAAAAATCTCAATACTCATTGTTTTACGAATATTCAAATAATTTTCCGAAAAAATATTTATTGTAATATTCAAATATTAAAATAAAGGAATACAATTATATATTTTTTTTTAATTTTCAATATTTTGGAATATTCGAATATCCATTCAATAAATAAAATTATCAACAAAATTGTTTTATTTTTACATTGTACTTAATAAATATACAATAATTTTTGTTAATAATAATTTGAAATTGCGTATTTCTATTATAAGTTCAATGAATTATATACTTGATTAATTTATAAAATTTGTACTATTTAATTAATACATTATTATATCTTGAATTTTTTTAATTTTCAGATTTAAAAAAAATATATATATATATATATATATATATATATATATATATATATATATATATATATTAAGTTCGAAAAATATTATCTTTTTAGTATTTTATATTTTTCGAAATATATTTTCCACCTATATTTTTTTTTAATTCAGAAAACTCAATTCTTTATGTATGAATATTCAATTATTTTATTTTATGGATATATTTTCAATTTTTTTTTAGTATTATGTTTATATTTCGTACTTTTATGTATTTTTAGTATTAATTCCTTGAAATATATTATATTTATAGAATTTGAAAAAAGTAATTCGAAAAATCATGTTCTTATGTAATGATTTGATTTTATTATATTCAATTTTATTTCCTAATTATCTTTCTTTATTTGCATTCATTTGTGAATAAAATGATTTTATACCACAAGTCCGTGGGTGGTTTTGGTTTTTCTCCATACAATTGGTGGCTCGAATTATGCTTCATCTTTTTTCTTTTATTACCTAATTGATTTTTCATCCACAGATTCATGCATGCAATTTTTCGTATTGATTTTCTACCATAAATAACAATGTATCAAGTTTTAATTACACCTTTAACTCCAAAATTTTCAACGCAAAATAATTGATAATACATATATTAATATGTAATCAATTAATATCAATATAAAATCTTGCTCATTTAATTACAAGATTATAATCAAATCAATAATAATTTATTTTCCTTTTTAAATACGCCTAAAAAAAATCCTCTTACATCACATCCAAAACATTATAAATACGCCATTTTTTTCTCACTCAGTTCCTCACATCATAACACTATATTGTTCGCAAGTTCGTTCGTTTTTTCTTTGTATTGATCATCATTTGTCTCTTTTTTAATTCTGATTTTTAGTTAATAAGCCAAAATCAGTTATTGTATAGACTTAGTTTTGTTTATTTCATTATTTATTTTGACGATTGTTGATATTTTATCATGTTGTTGTTCTTTCATTATACATGTATAATGTAATATATCTTTTATTTTAACGTTAAACCATTAAATTTTTTATTGTTTGATTGTAGTTGCTTTCAATATTAACTAAAAAAAATTGCATTGCAGATTTATACGATGACATTTAACGAGGAAATTCTCCTGTTGGTGAAGAACTATCGTTGATTGATTGTTTAACATGATCGATTCAACTCGATTGGATTATGAACTGATGAATCACAAAGATTTAAACGACTAACTCTGTAAAGGGTTGTTAGAAGCAATATTGAGTAGATAATTAATCAAACGAAGAATACGCAACATGTCGTATTGACTATGTCTTTTATCTAGAGATCGCGTAGTAAGGTTTTCTAATAATTACGATGGAATATATTTTATAAGTTGTGATTTTATACAATATACTCTACTGCAATCTGTCATTTTGAATTTATGGTGAAACAAATCAGTTGTGTCTACAAATATATGTCTATATTTTTGCCATGTTTATTCGATTTCATATTGCCCTTTTTTTTCTTTTTTTTTGTTAATAATTTGAGTTTTTGCTATTATATAGACATTAAAAAAATACTAATTTGTGTGTTTCAATATTTTTGCTATTATACAATTATTTTTGTAAGTACAATAGTATTTTATTTACATTATTATGGTAATATTTATATTTATTTTAATCACAACAAAATATATTTTTGGTAAAATATAAATAGATTTCTTTAATCATACTCCTTTGAAATTATTAATATCTTTAAATTCAAAATATGCACAAGAGTACTTTATTTAAATTATTATGGCAATATTTGTATTTATTTTAATCACCACAAAAAAAAATTATTAAAATATTAGAAGTTTTTTTTAGCCCTTATTGTTAATCATTATATAATGATATGGCCAACTTTCTTTCATTATAAATTGATATGTTTCTCATAAATGAACATATATAATTAAAATAAATGGCATTTAAAATATATGTAGTAATGTTTATACGAGTGTGCAAATATTAAATAGAAAATAAGTTAAACACATATCAAAATTAAAAGGTCAACTAATCAATTGAGGAATAACATCATCAATTGAACTTCAATTAAGTAATTTGGAGGTATGACATAAGCATCTACCATACTTCACATATCATTCATAAGGGACGCGACATAAACCTTTTTTTATATTATATATATTTTAATAATAGTTCGAATGTAAACATTGTTAATAGCAGGAAAATCAATTTTCACATACATTACTTTGTTACATAATGGAAATAAAGTTTATAAATATATGGACGATTTGTCAAGATTTATTTTTATTTTAATTCATATGTTATGTATCAGAGGATTTATTTAATTATAGTTTAAGAATATTAAATTCAATGTGTTTTCTTAATAACTTATTATTTAGTTTTTTATGCATAAAAAATAAGTATAAATATTTCAATGTAACTTATTAGTATAAATATTTGCAGGTTACTATCAATTTCCAGAAGGTGCTTACTATTAGTATTAGTATTAGGTATAAGATTAGGATTAGAATCTGATTAATATTGGTATTAGGATTATAATTAAGTTTCAGATTAGAATTAACAGCAACATTATAATTAAGATTAGGATTAAAATTATTGGAATTTGGATAAGAATTAGCATTAGCATGTTAGGATTAAGACTATAATTAGTACATTAGGATTTACATTAACTTAATATTAACATTAGCATTGTCGTATTAGTATTTAATTAAGCATTAAAATATTAGTATTAATATTCGCGTTAGCATTAATATTAGCAGTAGCATTTATCATTAACATTAGTATTGCCATTAACATTACCATTAGTACTATAATTAGTATTTGGACTATGATTATATTATGATTAGCATTCACATTAGTATTAGCGTTAACATTAGCATTAGCATATTAGAATTAGCATTAA
This sequence comes from Erythranthe guttata, assembly GCF_000504015.1. The sequence goes on from NW_012192922.1 coordinate 1,530,039, forward strand.
TATCTAGATTAACATTGGCATATTAGAATTAGAATTAACATTAGCATATTAGAATTAGAATTAGCATTAGTATTAGTATAAGGATTATTATTATAATTAGTATTAGAAATACGATTATGATTAGTACTAATATTAAGATGAAGCTTAAGATTATGATTTTGATTATAATTAGTATTAGAAATACGATTATAATTAATACTAATATTAAGATTAAGATTAAGATTATGATTATGATTATATTTAAGATTATAACTATGATTACGATTAATATTAGCATTAGAATTAAGATAATGATTAGGATCAAGATTATGATTATTAGAATTTGTACTACAATTAGCATTAGCATTAGTATATTAGGATTATGATTGTCATTAACATTGGCATATTAGAATTAACATTAGCTTAGTATTAACATTAGCAGGTAATATTAGTATAGTATTAGTATAGTATTAGTATTAGTATTAGTATTAGTATTAGTATTAGTATTAGTATTAGTATTAGTATTAGTATTAGTATTTTTATTTGTATTAGTATTAGTATTAGTATTAGTATTAGTGTTAGTATTAGTATTAGTATTAGTATTAGTATTAGTATTAATATTAGTATTAATATTAGTATTAGTATTAGTATTAGTATTAGTATTAGTATTAGTATTAGTATTAGTATTAGTATTAGTATTAGAGTTAGTATTAGTATTGGCATTAACATTAGTATTGGCATTAGTATTATTATTGGTATTAGTATTAGTATTGGTATTGGTATTAGTATTAGTATTAGTATTAATATTAGTATTAGTATTGGTATTGGTATTAGTATTAGTATTAGTAATGTGTTAGTATTAGTATTAGTATTAATATTAATATTAGTATTAGTATTAGTATTAGTATTAAGTTTCCGTTAAGGATCCGAGTGTATTGGATGAGATAGTTGCTTCATTTGGGTGAGATAATATATCTTATTTTTTATATCATAATTTTTGTATTTTATATTTTCATTTATTATTTATTTTATTTGTATCAGTATTTAAATCGAATGGAATTGCTATTGTTTAAAATAAATTAGATTATATCATATATATATCAACTATTCAAAGTTTCCATTCGAGTATTTATCTTAAACATATTTTCAGTTTTTATATTACCCTTACGCATCGCATTAACATCCGCTTTTCTTTCATAAAGGTGTTTGATCTATCTCATCGACGTGTTTAGTAATTAAAAAAATTGTACTTAGAACTGATCCCCGTGCATCGCACGGGTGAGTTACTAGTATATATATAAAGATAATCTAGTGGTTGGCCCTCACAATATTTTATGTTAACTCACCCATTATTAATTGATTTTTAGGGGCAAAGAGGGCAAGTTGCAACTAAATTTATGCAATGTTGTTTTCTGCAAATTATATTATTAATATTGTTTTAGTAGTAGCCACCCCACTCCCACTCCAAACTAGTAAAAGTGAAGTGCTAAAGGTGAAGAAGATGCCTTCCCATCCCATCTATCCACTTTTTTACATCTTCACTGTAACTACCTTCAACAAGAATATTCCTTAAATGTAATGCCCATTTACTCCTGGAATACAACAATTACTCTTACATTTTTTTTTTTTTTGTATCATTAATTCATTTTACCCACCCTTGTAATTTTTTATTTCTTTTTGTGTGTGTGTGGTGGGGACAAAGCTCAAGAAATTGAACTCAACCCCCTTTCACGTGATGCTGATTTACATATTTGCCCTCCTCCGTTCAGTGATTCTTCTTCGTCCTTGTTTTTTCATGAATTTTTGGCTTTCTGGGGGCTGTATTTGTCTGCATATTCCTAGTTTTTTGACAAGCCTAATTTGAAATTTCACTTGTCCTTTTTCTTTCTTTCTTTATTTTTTTTCTGAGGAAGCACCCACGCACGCACGCACCTTGTAATAATATATATATATATATATATATATATATATATATATATATATATATATATATATATATATATATATATATATATATATAGTGTTTTTTTTTTCTGTTGGTTTTTTATATTCTTTTAGCGATGATGATGATTGCTGTTGAAGGTGGATAGAGGGTTTTATGGAGCAAGTAAAGTAATATCAAGTTCACATGTTTTGCTGAAAGGTTCTTTTTTTTTTTGCTCTGCTTTTTTTATATTACTACTTGTGCTGATAATCTGACTTGAAAGATTGGATCTTGGCATTTACAAATTGCCCAATAATATTTATTTCTTGCAGTTTTACTTTGTTTCTGTGAAATCTTGGGTGTGGATTTTATATATATATTAGTGGATATATATATTCAGATTGCGTGAAGGAAGTGATGTCATCGAAATCGACAACGAACAGGACCAACTGTTCCAAGAACAGCTCTGCTAGGTCAAAACAAGGTGCTCATATAGTAGCTCAAACACCAATCGATGCCAAGCTCCATGGCGATTACGAACTTTCCGACCAGCAATTCGATTACTCCACTTCTGTTAATGTGTCCAATGCCGTTTCCGACATCCCTTCTTCAACGGTATCGACGTACCTTCAGAAGATGCAAAGGGGAAGCCTTATTCAGCCTTTCGGCTGCTTAATTGCAATCGAAGTACACAATTTCTGTGTGTTGGCACACAGTGAGAATGCACCAGAAATGCTGGACTTAGCTCCGCACGCAGTTCCAAGCATCGAACAACAAGACGTTTTGACTTTTGGTACCGATGTTAGGACACTCTTTCGACCCTCGGGTGCTGCGGCACTTCAAAAGGCGGCCAATGCCGGGGAAGTTAATATGCTTAATCCGATATTGGTCCACAGTAAAAACTCGGGCAAACCCTTTTACGCCATTCTACACCACGTCGATGTCGGGCTAGTCATAGATTTTGAACCCGTGAATCCAGCCGATTTGCCGGTGACAGCTGCCGGTGCGTTGAAATCGTATAAACTCGCGGCCAAAGCCATTTCTAGACTACAATCTCTGTCGAGCGGGAGTATATCGGTTTTGTGCGATATATTGGTTAGAGAAGTGATGGATTTAACCGGTTACGACAGAGTGATGGTTTATAAGTTTCACGATGATGCGCACGGGGAAGTTGTTGCCGAGTGCTGCAGCCGGCCTGGTTTGGAGCCTTATCTTGGCTTGCATTATCCCGCCACCGATATACCACAGGCATCGAGATTTCTGTTTATGAAGAATAAAGTTAGGATGATATGCGATTGCTTAGCACGACCCGTTAAAGTGATTCAAGACACGGCATTGGCTCAACCGCTGAGCCTTGCTGGATCGACGTTAAGGTCTCCGCACGGGTGTCACGCACATTACATGGCGAACATGGGATCTATTGCATCGTTGGCCATGTCTGTAATGATAAACGAGGATGATGGTGACGATGATGATGCGACGGATAGTAGTCAGCAGAAGAGAAGAAAGCTGTGGGGTTTAGTGGTTTGCCACCATACGGAGCCGAGGTTCATCCCGTTTCCGTTAAGGTACGCGTGTGAGTTTTTGGTTCAGGTTTTCAGTGGTCAAATGAACAAGGAGGTTGAGTTGGCAGCTCAGCTGAAGGAGAAGCATATACTGCAAACTCAAACTGTGCTTTGCGATATGCTGCTGAGAGATGCTCCGACGGGGATTATGACTCAGTCGCCTAATGTGATGGACCTCGTTAAGTGCGACGGAGCTGCACTTTACTACCGTAAAAAGTGCTCGTTGCTTGGGGTTACACCCACAGAGGCACAAGTTGAAGATATTGCTAAATGGCTTGTCGAATGCCATGGTGGCAGTACGGGATTGAGTACAGACAGCCTTATGGAAGCAGGATATGCGGAAGCTTCCGCTCTCGGGGATGCCGTTTGCGGAATGGCTGCAGTGAAGATTACTTCCGGTGGTTTCTTGTTCTGGTTCCGTTCGAACACGGCAAAGGAGATTAAGTGGGGTGGTGCGAAACACGACCCTGCCGACAAAGACGATTCGAGAAAGATGCACCCGAGGTCGTCGTTTAAAGCCTTTCTCGAGGTGGTTAAGAGGAGAAGCTTACCGTGGGAAGATGTGGAGATGGATGCAATTCATTCGCTTCAGCTGATATTGAGAGGCTCTTTGAAAGACGAGATAGCCGAAGAAGATTCCAAAATGATTGTGAGAGTCGAGACGAAGGTGGATGAACTGCGCGTCGTGACTAATGAAATGGTTAGACTGATTGAAACTGCATCGGTACCTATTTTGGCTGTGGATTCGTCTGGTATCGTCAATGGCTGGAATACAAAGGTGGCCGAACTTACGGGTCTGGATTTACAGCAAGCTCTCGGTACACCATTTGTTGATCTCGTAGTCGATGATGCAGCTCCCAGAATGAATGATATTCTCTCTCTAGCTTTGCAAGGTTATATAAACTCTTACTTACTCTGTCTTTCAGACCCTTGCTTTGTAAGTTATGTTATCGTAAAATAATCGACTATTAATTGCAGGCAAGGAAGAGAAGAACGTAGAAATCAGACTGAAGACGTTCGGCGGTCAGGAGAACAACGGTCCGATAATCTTGGTTGCTAATGCATGTTGCAGTCGAGATGTGAACGAAAATATAGTTGGCGTTTGCTTTGTCGGGCAAGATGTTACTGCCCAAACTATGGTGTTGGACAAATACAATCGTAGATTCGTTGAGAGGTCAGCTATCATGTGGAACCCGAGTCCGCTAATTCCTCCTATTTTTATGATGGATGAGTTCGGCAAGTGCGTCGAATGGAACGACGCAATGCAAAAACTGTCGGGCCTGAAGAAGGAACAAGCCGTTCAACAAATGCTTCTCGGTGAGGTCTTCACGGTTCACTCAAACGGCTGCAGAGTCAAAGACGAAGACACGCTAACAAAGCTCAGAATATTACTTAATAACGTCATTTCTGGTCAAGATTCGGATAAATTCGTCTTTGGGTTTTTCGATCGGCAGCAAAAATACGTACAAGCGTTGATTTCGGCAAACAAGAGGACTGATTCCGAAGGCAAAATCACCGGAGTTTTGTGCTTTCTTCACGTTGCTAGTCCAGAACTTCAACATGCAATGAAGGTGCAAAAGATAACCGAGCGAGCGGCGGCAAATACCCAAACAAAGTTGGCTTATATTCGGAGCGAACTGAGAAATCCGTTGAGTGGAATTAACTGTGTCCAGAAAATGATGAAATCCTCGAATTTGAGCAAAGAACAGAAGCAGCTTTTAAAGACTAGTGAATTGTGTCGAAATCAATTGGCTAAAATCGTTGGTGATACTGATATCGAAGCCATCGAGGAAAGGTATGATTTATAGCTACTAATAATCAATTTAGTGAAATAATCAATTTCGATGTTTTGTACGTATTTGTTTGCTCACATCAAATAAACAAGAGTTAATGGATCGGAAGTCTAATTTTGCAGTTATGTGGAGATGAGCTCTGAGGAATTTAGTGTTGGGGAAGCTTTACGAGTGGTGATGAATCAAGTTACGATTCTGAGTCGGGAGAGAGACGTGAAAATCATATACGATATACCCGATGAAGTGTCTTGTATGCGCCTATACGGTGATATATTGAGGCTGCAACAACTTCTTTCCGACTTTTTAGCTACCGCGCTCATGTTCACTCCGCCTTTTCAAGAATCGTCTATTTATTTCTGTATAATTCCCAGAAAGGAGAGTATAGGGACACAGATGCATGTTGTCCATTTCGAATTCCGGTTAGTATGTATGATTACGTACATTGAAATAATTTGTGTTTGTACGACTTTTTTCGACTTTAAAAAAAAAATCTGTGTTTTTGTGGTGGTGACAGGATTAGTCATCCAACGCCGGGGGTTCCGGAAGAGTTGATACAAGAGATGTTTTGTTACAACAATAATGTATCGAGAGAAGGACTCGGGCTATACATGAGTCAAAAGCTCGTCAAAACTATGAACGGCACCGTACAATACCTTAGGGAATCAGAAAGAGCATCTTTCGTCATCCTACTACAATTTCCGTTTGCAAACAATATAGTAGTAGGAAGCTAATAATGCTGATGATTGAATAATAATAATAGTACATTCTGACAGAACACCTTTGATACATATATATCTGTATATGTATAGGCGCGCCTGTAAATGAAATAAATATATATTTGCCGCAAAGGTACGAACATTAGGAATTATATCACAGGTCACTGAATAGAGATGACGACGATGATTTAAAAAATAGTTATATGTGAATATATTGTCTCCAGCTTCTTTCTTTGGGTTTACGGCATCATCGTTTGCAGCTGCGTCAAAACACACTATTGCCCAGGTATGTATATCTTTCCATCTTTGGCGTTAAATAAGCGTTAATTCTGAAATACTAGTGACTTAAAAATCGGTTGCGAAATCACAGTTCAAATGTCGTCTGCTGCTGTATACTTCATTAACAAGGATTTCATCGCGAAATTAATTAATCTTTGATTTATTTTGGGTTGCAGGAATTGATGGCTTCATTAACATGCACTACATGGAAGATCCTCTAAGATTAGAGGGCTCTGTTACACACATTTTCCTTCATTTTATATTTTGATGAAATGAGATTTTAATGATACTTTTGTAACATCATCGATTGCTATTATTTTTTATGAAAAAAACTTTCTTCTTTCAGGAATTTTTAAAAATTATATCTTTATATGAAATATATTTTTCAAAAATTGTTCCTCAAAGCAAGAAAGGAAAATTTTAAATTTAGCAACTAAAAAATTATATGGCATCTTATCTCGACTTTTATTTGATGCAATATGAATTACGATCAAGGATGTACAAAGCGGAAATTGGGTCGGATGCGGTTAGGCATCACCTTAAGATTAGTCGGCGCGGTGGTGATTAATTATCGGAAATAAATTCGTGTTTCAAATTTAATGTAATATATTTCTAGATATTATTTGTAGATTCTCAAAATATATATACAAATATATTTAATTAAATATATCCACATCATTTATATATCATAATCACATAACAAAACTTTAACAATAATAAGATCATAATATAATAAAAATACTTACAAAATACAAATAAAACGAAAAACTTCTGCATTAAAAAATTATGCGAATAATGAAAGCATATGTTTTAGGTTCTTGAAAAATGACAATTAACATAAACAAAACGAAACATATACTCTTCTTTTTTTTTTTTTTTTTTATTAAAAGTCCAACTTTTTTTTTTGGTAATTAAAAAAAAACGAGTTTTGACCAATTTTTTGATCCGCCTCGAAGGTTGACGGCCTAGGACCGCCTCACAAATTAAAACCGAATTTTCAAATCTTTATAAAAATCATAAATATATTAGACCGGCTTCTCTCGAAGATCTATTAATCAGTGGCCTCGACCGATTTTTAGAACATTGTGATTACCATACGATCAGTGGCGGATCTAGCTATGGTCTACTGCACACTCTTGATTTTAAAGATATAGTACTATTATACATGTGTTGACAGAAAAAATAGGTGGTTGAGGTGGTAAAGGTATGCCTCCTTTTATGAGTAGGTTCCAGTTCGAACTCTACCCCTTTCAATATTTGATTTCTTTTCCAAATCTTAACATTTTTCACCTTTTTGTTCCACTATTTTGATTTTTTTCCAAATCTTAACATTTTTCACCTTTTTGTTCCACTATTTTGATTTTTTTTCACCTTTTTTCTGAATAAATATTTACACAACCCCTTGGCAAAAATCCTGGATCCGCCACTGCATGAGTAGGTTCCGGTTCGAACTCTACCCCTTTCAATATTTGATTTCTTTTCCAAATCTTAACACTCTACCCCTTTCAATATTTGATTTCTTTTCCAAATCTTAACATTTTTCACCTTTTTGTTCCACTATTTTGATTTTTTTCCAAATCTTAACATTTTTCACCTTTTTGTTCCACTATTTTGATTTTTTTTCACCTTTTTTCTGAATAAATATTTACACAACCCCTTGGCAAAAATCCTGGATCCGCCACTGCATACGATGTACCTGGATTCAAATAAATATATTTCTTCACGTAGAGGTTGTATTACGAAAACAAAAAAATATTGGGGTGAAAATGTAAAATGCCCCTTTTTGGGAAAAAAATACCAAAACTCAACAACATAAATTGGGACAGCGAAGCAACATTAACCGATACTTTTTGCCGCTTTAATATTGTTTGTCGGAGTAAATGGATTCTCTGTATAAGAAATTGGAATCCTGAAAACCTAATTATTTGTTCAAATTTTGATTTGCTCAGCGAATGGGTCGTTCACGCGCTGCCTCTCAAGCCGCCGTCGATGATCCTGGACAGAGGTTCGACCAGTTTCTTCTTCCTCATTTTTCAAATTTAGGGTTTTTAATTTTTAATTTTTTAATTTCGATAATCTGCCGCGCCATTGAATTTTATATTGAATTCGAGTTGGTTAGGCTCTAAAATGAATTCAATTACAGGGCTTTGCCATTTCAGCCTGGACTCTGTTTTGAGCTTGTTAAGAAAACAAGTGTATGCATTGAGCGTGAAATTAGGCTTTCTTTTTGAGCTGATTGTAGTTGTAAGCCTTAATGATCTTGGATTAGGGAGTGGCTCAGATGAATTAGTATGTGAATTCCCAGTACTTGCTAGGCATACTTATTTTTGGCTCGAGCAACTTGATGTTGAATTCTTGGACAACTATAACATGTGGCCGCGTAATCACACGCTCACACTTAAATGCACTCGTTCATTTATGTACATGTCTATTTAAAAAACAATTTAGCTAAATGCTGTGTCTCTTTAGTCTTTATGTCGTTGTTTCCATGTTATTGACCTTCAAGGTTTATTTTCCAAAGTTATGTGTTTGTTCATAAATGTATGCAGATATTATTTTATGGATAATATTACACATTTATTGATACGATACTGTATAAATTGAAATTTCAGCCGGTCAAAGAGAAAACGCACAACACAGAATGTGGATAATACTGACAGTGCGACTCCTGGTATGGATATAACTTTGAACTTATTCTCAATTATCCGAACAACTTTTTGTCCTAGGCTTTTCTTACATGCAGTTAATTTGTATATGAAGAGTTCCCGGGAATAACTGATGGAAAGAAGGCGTTGTACCATTGTAACTACTGCAACAAAGACATTTCGGGAAAGATTAGGATCAAGTGTGTAGTATGTTCTGATTTTGACCTCTGTATTGAGTGTTTTTCTGTCGGAGCTGAGGTGTACCCTCATAAAAGCAACCATCCTTACAGAGTCATGGTCAGTTAAATTTGAAGCCTCATACTCTTATTTCTGTTATTTTATTATTATGTACAAGATCTGAATGATTTTTCATCTGCAAAAGTTATGTATACGTTTTTTGTGCCTGCATAAAGTCCCTTCATTTCATGTTGTTGGATACATTTGCAAGCATTGGACATTGCTTGTGAACTATGTCTTCATATCTGTGTAGTTAGAACTTAGAAACAAAATATGGAGCGAATGTTTAGTTTATTTGCTTGTTCTAGGGAAGTGTACAAGGGAATATGATGTATATCTGCTTTATTTGGCTGTGTGTTCTGAAGTGCAATGACTACTATGTTTTCAAATATTTAAATTTAGGGAGAAGAGAAAATTGTTTTAGAGGAAAATAAATGTAAGGAAAAAAGTGTATAGATATTTGGCTGTAATTTTGGGAGAATAAAAATGAAATGAATATGAAAAAAATGGCCTGAGTTATTGGCCAAATAATTGGAGTTATTTCAACGATTTGGTAGAAGTGGAGTCTAGATCAATATGGCCGTGTTGTGTGAATGAGAAAGTGAACTTTCTTATATATTATGCCAATGGGGATGTGAGATGCAACATGAAACAGAAGAATAATGACTGCGGATGGAGAGATTATTTATTATTGCAATGATTCCAAGTTTATCTTTTCTTTTCTTTTTTCCTTTTAATTTTATTTTTGCTCTTGTAACACCATGCTTTGTCCCTTGATTCTTATTTGCTGTTTTTATGGCAACAAGGAGCAAAACATGTTTCGTAGTACCGAGAATATTAGACCTAAACATGAAATCTGTTTCAATTCATGATCTGTAAAACAAATGCTATTTCCTTTCCCAATTCGTTTGACCTTTCTTTGATCAAGAGAAATGTTTGGATGTCCCATGGTTTAATAGTTCTATCACAATTTTTGTGCTCTCCTTTATTTCCTGTCAACAAACATTTTTCTTACAAAGAACGCTGACTATATGCATCACTTTTGAAATTTTGTACCTTTCTGAAGAACTACTATAATAGAGGCCAAATTCCATTCGATTGACATGACCATGGCCTATTATCTGATGTCTGATATTAAACATTTGGGCATAGGATATCTTCATTTCTAAAGAGGGGCAATTATTCCAAATTTGTATTGTAAACCATCTTTGTTTTGTATTTGTCCACATTTTTCTTAATACTGCTTGGACGACAGAGTTTTACAACTAGTATGGGTTAACCATTTTTCTTGCTACTACTTTTTGTCATTTCTATTTCAACAGGACAACCTTGCATTTCCGCTTATATGTCCTGACTGGAATGCTGATGAGGAGATGTTACTTCTAGAGGTGCGTTTCATTCTCTGTTTAAGTGAAAAACTCTTTTTTTTGGTAACTTACGTGTAATATTGAATTTGAAGTTCTACAATGGAGGTCCTTTTCAAATTAAGCTCATAAGCCTTATCCAATTTTTTTTATTTTTTTTTGTAATTCATCTATCAATCCTCAATATGGTTACTGCTTACCAGCATATTATCGGCAACCCATTTCTGTTTCTGCATTTTGAAAGGCTATATATCTTTTGCAGGGTCTTGAAATGTATGGGTTAGGGAATTGGAATGAAGTTGCAGAACATGTTGGAACAAAAAGTAAATTACAATGTATTGACCATTATGACAAAGTTTTTATGAAATCCTCATGCTTTCCTCTTCCGGTATGTCATATTATTCTACAAACTTAACTATTTTTCCGTAGGGTTTAGTTTGAAACGTTAGCTTATCATGCTGGTATCGTAGGACATGTCTCATGTGATGGGCAAGAGTAGAGAGGAACTGCTTGCTATGGCCAAAGAACATGGTGAAACAAAAGAAGGTATTTGGTTGGATATATGTTACTTCTCCTTTTCTATTAATTGTTTGCTAATTGTAGAAGAAAAACTTGCAAAAGGTGAAATTATGGTGTGTACTAGTTATTTTTTGCATTACACTACAACTGGCACTTTGTTTTTATGGCTGTCTCTTACTGCAAGTGTGCTACTTCTACTCCTGTTAATTTGTAATAATGGTTGCCCTACCCAGTGCTTGCTAACGTTAATCTATTGCATTATTACTTATAGCCAACAATTATCAACTTTAATATCTGGTTTATGTATAGTTTAATTCATAGTTCCAGCTGCCTTTGATTATTAAACCTTATTACCGCAGGAGCTACGACTTTTGGAGAAGTTGATGGGAAAGAACAGTCTCCATTCTCTGCAAGAATCAAGTATACTTGGACAAATGTTTTGAGTATTTCCTAATTGGACCTCATTGGTAGTCATTCTGATTCCGATTGTTTTGTGTGGTCAGGACGGAAGATCAAAGAAAAGAAGGTCAATCAGGACGCTCCTCAAGCATTTCTTCTGGTACAGTAGCTAGGCCTTATTGTACTGTTTTTAACTAGAAATTTCACATATGCAAGCACAATTTTTTTTTTTTGTATTATTCCTTAACGATGAATGTAATGGTTGCACACTGTGACCTATCATCTCTCTCAGAGGTAGACACTATTGGAGGTTCTGGTTGTGGTAAAATGTCAGCGGGAGCCACTAAGAGGATGTCCAGCGAAGTCCCGAGCAATGATGCACCACCCGATAGGGTTAAAGTTGAAGGTGTGCATTATTCTTCCAATAAAGTATTGCGGTGGTTACTTTTATTAGTGCCACGCTGCCATCTAAATCCATTGATTGTGTTTAATATGTTACTTATTCTACAGTATGTTTTGTGCCTAGTATAAGTTGCTAATCGTCCTCGTGCAAACTAGCTGCAAATGTACATTTTCTGTTTGGGTGGTTCTGCAGTCAATTTGACGAGTTATTTATTTATGGGTTGACCCTTTTATGGAAATTGAGATGAGTTAGTGCACAAACAATTCCAACCGAACATTCTTGTGTGTTCTAGTTTTAGTTTAAGGAAAGCTGTTCACCTGTTTGCCAGTTAATACTCGTCTTCCGCTGTTACTTTATTTGGCTCGTCTAAATCCAACTAGGAAATCTAGTTTTGAGCCCAACGGAGTAGAAGATAATTGTGCATTTGCTGTTTATATCTACAGTAGAGCCTCAATAATTTAATACTCGGTCAATTAATAACATCCTTAAATTACATTTTTCGTGAATTCCTACTTAGGGACCGCATGCTAAACTATAATTTGCTAAGTTTATACGATAACAAAAATGAGAATTCATATAGAACCCATTCAATATATATTTTAACAATACCTTAAAATACAGGAATGTATCTTTAGTATATAGCACAGTTAGGATTAATTTACAAACTTCTAGTTACACTAAATGGAAAGATTTGAACGAAGGATTCGAAACCCATTCTACATGTTTCGGTTGATTCATTTGACAATGAATTTCAAATTCTTAGCAGTTATTTTAGGTTATATTTTGAGTTGTGGATTTCAAATCTAAATGCACTCTCATAAAAAATCAGTTGTAAAACAAAATTCATGTCATCTTGAATTCATCTTTGATTTTCCTTTCATATTGAGAATTTCTGGTTTGGTTTCTACTGTGCGTAGCAAAAAAATATTCAATATCATCACTCTTTAGAAGTTTGCCTCTAGAAGGGTTTTTTTGGTCAATAGATCATATTTGACTTCATTAACTTTATCGATTCCCACAACGCTCTCAATTATTTGCTCGTTAGTTATTTTCTGCAATTTTGAGAGAATTCATTCTATGATGATAACTCAGCACTTTGATTAAATTTTACAGAATATTGAGTGCATTGACTTCAGTTCATTCTAAACTTGAAAATTTTCAGAGTATTGAGTGCATTGACTTAAAATTTCAAGTTTAGCACAACTTTTGAAATTTGATTTTGAAATAGCGAATCAAAAAGGTAATTTGAAAACGATTTTAACAAAATGTCATGCTCGAATGCTATATCTTTGATTTAATTTCTATAATTTTTTGATTAAAAAATTCCATTTACTTTTGGATGGGCAATTCCTCTTAAATTCTCAGTAGAAGTTCAAAAGAAATGTTAATAGTCTAATAGTTGTGATACACCCTATGTAACTGACCGTCATTGCTGCTTCAAAACAACTTGCAATCATTGAGTTCTATATTGTAAATTTCGATGAAAACTGTGATGGAAGAAACTTTTAGTATTTATTTACAAAAAGAACAAAAAAGCTAATAATGTGAAGTTGATAACTCTATGTAATGACTTAAGTGAGGTACTGATTAGTTTGATGTAAATCTTGAAAGACATCATGCTGGAATGAGTATATATTTGTATTTAAGAAGTTTATTGGTGTCACTATGTTCTAAATTTATCTCTTTTCAATTTTTAGATGTTTCAAAATTAGGTTCTATGTTCTAAAATCAAACTTTTTCCCTCAGAAACTCTGCTGCCATTTAAGATGTGAACAACTAACTAGTTATAGTTATCCCTTTTTAGGACAGTAGTAATGAATGTCGCAAAAATCTCATTTCCTCAACTCACATCTGGATCTCAGAGTTGAGTCGAATGGGAGCTATAATATTGGGCTGATATGCAACGTACGTGTATGCTTTGGTAGTATCACCAATAAGTTTGCTGTTTAGACTTAGTAATGTGACAATCTTGAGCCATGTTTTCGAGGGGTCACTTATTGAAATTCTGTATAATATCATCAATAGGATCACTGTTCATATTTGACTACAGAGCAGGAATCTTAGCACAATAATTATGTTAGGACTTTTCACAAGTTTTAATTTATATAATGTGATGGTATCAAATTCTTAAACAGCACATTTGTTATGTCTCCAGAGTTTCACTCTGATAGAAGTATTGGAGAGAAGAAACCTAGGACATCAGGCGATGAGGGTGTTTCTATGAAAGAATTAAGTGGATATAATTCCAAGAGGCAAGAGTTTGAAGTTGAGTATGACAACGATGCTGAGCAGTTACTTGCTGACATGGAATTCAAGGAGACGGATACTGAAACTGAGCGTGAACTGAAACTAAGAGTTCTGCATATATACTTGAAAAGGTAAATTCTACTACCTCCTTCTCATTTTGGGTTTTGTTCTCTATAATGAAGGATTTGTTGTTGCACAGTTAGTGCGTTATAAAGGAAATCTTGAATTATCTAATGTACAACGTTATGAAATGTTTATGATTTGTTGTTGCACAACAACACCTCTGGCTGCTTTTGTTGATGCATAGTTTCACATTCAGATGGTGATGTTGCATTGTTGCGTATAGATATTTATTTGTAGTCTTCGGATACTTATTGAGATTTGATGATTATTTATTGGAGTAGTGATCCATGTTAGCTCAAATGAGAACACAACTTTCAGTATAAGACGTGCTTTGATTCTTAATGTGGTGCAGTCCCTTTGTCATTGTCCTTTTCTTTTCTTTGTCCTCATACGAATCTAAAAATGTTGCAGGCTTGATGAAAGAAAACGAAGGAAAGACTTCATATTGGAAAGAAATCTTCTATATCCTGACCCTTTCGAGAAGGACCTTACCTCGGAAGAGAAAGAATTGTGCCGTCGGTACAGGGTATTCATGCGATTTCATTCTAAAAAGGAACATGATGAGTTGCTCAAGAGTGTTGTCGAGGAGCAGCGAATTTTGAAAAGAATACAAAACCTTCAGGTATGATGTACAGTGTACACTGTTATGTTGTTCCCTAATTTTCACCTGTATCAGCATCATGCTTGCCGTAATATGATATCTGTGGCAAAGAGGTATTTTTTTATGATAACCAACTCAAGAAGGCTTGCTTGTTGAATTGGATGCTTAATTTTCCGATAAAATTCTGGTCTGGTGCAGGAAGCTCGAGCTGCTGGTTGTCGTACGTCGTCAGAAGCTGAGAGATATATTGAACAGAAAATGAAGAGGGAGGTTGAGCTTGAGGAAAGTGCCCGTCGAGTGAAAGAAAGTTCTCAGGCTGGTCCCAGTGGAAAATACTTGCAAAGAATGAATAATCATCATAATAATAATACGAGCCCAAGGGTAGGTAACAAGAGCCCATCGGTCTTAGATCCTGGTGGAATGGACTCTTCATCAAACACTAAACAAGGAGGACTCGCTGCTTCCGACATACTCTCCGATAACTGGGATGTCACTGGATTTTTAGGAGCTGATATACTCTCCCAAGCTGTAAGATTTTTCTTATGCACCTTTACTTTCTCACCACTTCCCGTAACATTTAGTCATTCTCGTGATTTCTATCCAAGAGTCACTTATGAAATTTCCAAACATACCTTTTTTTTTTTTCTAAAAGAAAGAATTGAAGCCAAATAGCTATCGAACCCCCTGACTTTGGTTTGTGTCCCAAAATGAACAGATGCTTCAAATATCTCGATTAATTTTATTTGCTTTTGTATATATCTCTTTTGTATAAGTACAGTTGTGTGTTGAATTCTGACCGAACATCTCTTGTGAATCGGACACATAACAGGAGAAACAGCTATGCGGGGAGATGAGAATCCTACCAGCACATTACCTCAATATGCTGCAAACAATGTCAATGGGAATTTTAAATGGAAACGTGACTAAGAAATCTGATGCACATGGCCTATTTAACGTTGATCCAGGAAAGGTCGATAAAGTATACGATATGCTTATAAGGAAAGGTATTGCTCAAACATGACAGCCATCTATCTATTTATCTTTCGATTCTCCGGGTAAGAGGCGAGTTCCCCTCAATGCTGCGTGCACACTGGACCATAGTGAACTGGTTTTCATCCTTATGATTTGCATTAATCGGTCCGATATGTAGTTATAACAGATAATTATTCTCTCTGTAGTAACTTATTTTTCAAACTATTGTTTTTCAGTGTTTTGAACTGATAATAATCTGTAGGTAATAATTTTGCCAAATCCCGTATGAGGAAATGGAAATAATCACGAATGTGTACGATTATGTTTTTGAGTGATGTAAAAATTTGAAAGATGAAGTGGTAGGGGATAAGTTTAATGTTATTGTGTTGGTCTAAACTTTCTTGTGTATCGCACTATTTTCGAGATTCCTTAAATACTTGATCTCAGTCATTCTTTTTTGTGCTTATCTAGTGACTTGTGTAGTACGGACATGAAATCAGTGCGGGAAAATAGGGAAACGGATACGTGGAAACGGCATATCTAAAAAATAGGGATATAGGAGTTTGGGGGAAACGTGTCAATATTAAAAGTATAGGGATAAGTCAGTTTTTTATATAATTTCATGGGAAAATATTCAAAATAAATTTTATTATCAACTTTCAATTTGTAATTGATCGTTAGACTATGTAAATAATTAGTGAATCAACTAAATAAAATTTTAAAATTTGTTATCCAAATATATTTTTAACTTTTTAGAAATTATAAAATGGCTCATAAAGTGTCCGACTAGTATACTTAAGTATTATCCGACACAAAACGTGTCCGAACTGTAGAAATATTAAGAGGTTGAAGTATCCATGTTATTGAAGACGGTCAAATTTTATTATATTATGTGAATTTAATTCGTAGATAAATATTGAATATGTATTATTAGCTAATATGATTATTTCTCCTCTTCCAAGTAGGGGTGTAAACGAGCCGAGCCGACTCGTGAGCTCGAAGAGCCGGCTCGTAAAAAGCTCGAACTCGAACTCGAGATTTTCGAGCTCGAGCTCGAGCTCGCGAGCTCGAGCTTTCTGATGAGCCGAGCTCGAGCCGGTTTTCAGTTGTTCATGAGCTCGCGAGCCGGATTTATTATTATTTTTTTATTATTTTTTTTATTTTTTATATGTTATTTTTATTTAAATAATGTATAATAATGTAAAATATTATAGAAATAAATACAAATATTAAAAATATATATAATTACAATTTAGTTTTTATTTTTTATTTTTTAAAATAATTTTTAATAATAAAATAATAATTAAAAAAATATTTAAAAAAAAAAAAAAAAAAAAAAAAAAGACAATGGGCTCGAGCTCGAGCTCGACACAACTGACACGAGCTCGAGCTCGAGCCAAAAAAAGAGGAGCTAGCTCGAAAATCCCGAGCTCGAGTTCGAGCTTTTTTCGAGCCGGCTCGTCGAGTTCGCGAGCCGGCTCGGCTCGTTTACCACCCCTATATACTGCTGATATGGACGATTAATCCACGTGGCCACTCACATGTATGTTGCTGATATGCTTCGTGAAACTAACTCATATTAATTCAAATTACCCATGCATTGGCACCCAACAAAACTCATGATCTCTAAACTTTGCTAGAGAGAACGAGCCACCACCATGCAAGAGACCCATGCCCACGTCATTAGGAGGGAATTCTCAAAATTGTCTGTGAACGATACAATTGTCAGATGATCGAATATTTATTTCGATTTTGCATAAAATTTCCATATTTGAACTCAAAACATACAATGAAATAAAGTTTTGCAATATGTGCGCGTACACACTTCATAATTATATTAATGAATTTAGAGGACAGGCAACTATATCTATCTCTCTTTTAGTTGTTTCCGGTCCAATATTTTTTCTATTCAATATTATTAAAGACGATTGGAGATTGCATCAATCAAAAATAAGTTCAAATAATATATGGATTAATATCTCCTAGACCGGCCATGACAATTTTTTTTTTGTTTAAATGATTAGTTAACGTTAGATGGGTTTTGTTCCAATATGGAGATAATGACTAATAAGGGTAGGCAATCTAAATTAAAGTTTACAGAATTGCAAATCGTGCAAATTCTCAATATGTAACAAATCAAAGAATTCTTGTTGAGTAGCTTAACATATTATAAATTTCATTCAACAAATCCAAATATATTAATTCAAAGTAGAAATTGCATTGCATCAGATTTGTATGATGGAAAAAAATTGTCTATTGGGTATTATCGAGGCTATTTACGAGTCCAAAGAGATGTGATATTGAAGAAATTAGCAATTTGGAAAAGAAGGCTTATGTTCTAAAGACGATGCAATCTGAAATCGAAGAGGGGTGGATTCTTACGTATCATGTGTGAAGCACATGTTATTTTCCGTCCAAACTAACCAGCCAAATTGGCGGAGGAACGAAAATAGCAGAAAAATGGCATGTTTAGTGATGAATAATGTCACTCCAACTTGTTTAGGGACTAAAAATGAATAATTGGTAAAGTATAGGGACGAAAAGTGTAATTATCCCAAAAAAGTACTCTTTTGTTTTGCAATTTTAATTGCTAAATTTCATGAGTTTTTGTTGTAGGCAATTTGTTTCGGTTATTGTAGATTAATTTGTTTAGAATATTAATGATTTAGTTCCTACCATTGTTGCCTTCTCAAAAGTATTATTTAAAAATAGTTTTATTATTAAACTAACCATGTGTGCAACAAATATGAGAATCTATTATTATTATTATTATTAGCATTTTGCCACATGTACTTTGCGTGGTTTTCTTTCCACTTTGCCACATTAACTAAAAAAATTTGGATCTGCACATCCCAATCCACTTTTTTAACTCACATAACCACCTATGGCAAATATTCCAACGAATCTTATCATTTACCAGCGCATGCGCGACGCACATGCAAAAGTACAATGGATTTTTCGTCTTTTCACCTGAAACTATCATACAAAGGTGAAATTGAAAATACCAAGGACTCAATTGAACTTAATTTGAAACTTACGCAAAAATGTCACCGCCTACTGCTCGCATTTTCTATCCTTTTCATTTGTGTTTTTCCCCTCACCATTTTTATTTATATACCTTTATTTGAGTGTATATATATATATATATATATATATATACACACACGAGGGAATTGTGCTGGTTTACTCCCAAAGATAGCAAAAGTACAGAGAAAATGCTCAAAATTGTTAGTATAATTTGTTTAGAATATTAACATTTAAAGGAATCGGAAAGGGTAGTGTCTGGTAAGAAGAGTATCTGTAAACCCTAGATTCAATATTCAAGAAAGAAGACCAAATCATATGATATTATTTTTTATTTTTTTGGAATATATATGAATAAGAAAGGATCAGGTCATAAACATGAAAGAATTTACAACCGCATCATCAGGATACTCCCATGGAAGAAGAAGACACAAACCTTTATTTAATTAATTTCGAATTTGCGTAAGTTTTAAATTAAGTTCAATTGAGTCTTGGTAATTTAAATTTCACCCCATATGATATTTTTAGGGGGAAAGACAAAAACACCCTTGTACTTTCGCATGTGAATCGCGCGTTCGCCGGCAAATGAAAAGATTCGTCGGAATATTCGACATAGGTGGTTATGTGCGTAAAGTGCATTCCCTCGATTCTCTTCACACAAACGCAAAAATTCAAAGTCCTTTCAAGCCAACAAAAACGTAGACAAGAGTATGCAGCAAAAACAAACACACAACACGTTTACAGGCAATGCCCAACCTTTATATTGATTTCCCAACAAAGAATTCAAAGGAGACTAAGATGCACATACAAAATCCTCACTTAGAATGCCCGCAACTACAATCTAAACTCTCTAATACAAGATGGACCGGAATTGTGTATTCAAATTCAAATAAATACAAGGAAGATGACAGTTTACACCCCTAACTGCATAGGACACTTGGCGCCACGAATGTCTTACATGTCGCTCACTTTTACAGGTTACAAGGGCCAGTTTTGCATGCTTTCCAGCCTCAACTGCTTCGCAATTGTCCTTCAAAATCTTGCAAGGAATCAGTTGTTGCGCCCTGGCTTGCTCGGGCGCACGCGCGCCAAACGGCCGAGACCGCCCTACCGGTTCCTAGGCAGCCCGCCTATCTTGCCTTGTCCGCACACGCTGCCTTACTTTGCCTGCATCGGTCTGCCTAGGCTGCCCTTGCCCACAATCTTGTGTCGGGCTACCAAGACTCATTCTAGACATCCCTAACTCTTGCCCATCCCGTGCTCGTGTTGGTTGTTAAGTCACGCTCGTGCCCAACCGCAAGAACCTTTCCTTGAATCTTTGGACAAGCACCCCCAATGCATGCGCAATACTCGACCACCCATTGGCCGATGTGTGGCTGTCTTGTGCAAATGCTCACTTGGCATGCATCATTTCCCGGCCATGACTCAGCCACACCCAAGTACCCCAATGCATGCGCAATACTCGACCACCCATTGGCCGATGTGTAGCTGTCTTGTGCAAATGCTCACTTGGCATGCATCATTTCCCGGCCATGACTCAGCCACACCCAAGTCATAGCCGATGTCACCGGTTAAGGGGCTAACTCCAGTCATCAACCAATTTTTCTCTATTTCGCTCTAAATTTTAAATTTAATACAAGCTTTTAAAATGTTTATATTGCAACATATCATGTTCTAAAATTTTTACAATGGCCTGAAATTTGGTGTCACAAATCTCATTATGCGGAAAACGAAAGTAAGTGCAAATTTTAACTTGATCGTAAAACTTTCTCCGAACTTTAATAGAGCAAAACATCCTCGTGAATTTATATTAGTTTCTCGGAATATACTTATTTTTTTTTATTTTAGATATTACCAACTTTTTAATTTTTAATATAATTCTAGGATAATATAGAAAGACAACATATATACAATAAAGATCAACTAAATAATTGACTAAACACGTGCAACGCACGTGCATCTTGCTAGTTAATTTAAAGAGAGTCCATCAAATCATGTCATTATTAACATTAAATCAAGATTGAAGAGAGATTGAATGGTCAAATCCATCAAATAATTCATGATTTTCAAGTCAAAGTTCAACGTTGGATTCGAAATTCAAATCATCATACCCTCAAAAAACGTTATTCAAATTCAAAATTAAATCAGGAGAAAATCAAATCAACAACTTGTCTTCAAAATTCAAAGTGAAATTTATATTGTTCATGTGAGAAAAAGCAAATAATTAAATTAGAGTTTGCAACTCATATTATTTATTTTAATTCAATAAATTATCTTTGTGCGAATTTTTCTCGTTTGTTAAATCTGCATATAAGAATTTGTTGCTACATGTAATAGGTGGTGAATATAAAAGGGGCACTAACTTAAAACAAATTAATACTTGCGCATAAATGACATCTAAATTTTTATAATTTATGAGTATCTTTGTATTTTGAGCAATATTAAATATCGGTAAATATATGATGAAATTGTCGTAGATAAGTTGGCTCTAGGTGAAGTGAGGGAGCCTCTTCTTATTGCAGTTTTGCCCAGGGGTGTGATCTAAACATGTCATGTTCGAACCGAGCTTGACATATCTTTTGAGTTCAAGCTCGAGTTGAATCTGACAACCTCGAACTTGAGCTCATTGTGCTTTTATTTTCTCTGCTCGAGCAGAATTTGTCGAGCTCGAGCCATTTTTTTTCTTTTTCTTTAATAATAATAATAATAATAATAATAATAATAATAATAATAATAATAATAATAATAATAATAATAATAATAATAATAATTATTATTATTATTATTATTATTATTATTATTATTATTATTATTATTATTATTATTATTATTATTATTATTATTATTATTATTATTATTATTATTATTATTATTATTATTATTATTATTTTTTAATTATATTATAAAATTCTATACAATAACAAATGAATTGAAATTTGTTTATATAAGAATTTATATGTATTTATTATACATCATGAATAACTAAAACCGAGACTAACCACTATTGTTCATCACTAAATGTACTCTTTCCTAGATCAATCTTATTTTTTTTTTAATTTCTTTTTCTTATTATGCTTAGATCGCTAAGAAAAACACAATAAATCAATGTTATCGTACTACATTTGCCGTTGTACACGATGTTCTAATCTATATTCTGATCAATGTACCATCAAGATCGTCGGTAACCGATCTATCCAATCGATAAAAACCAGACGATCATCGAAGTTGTCAGAAATTCTACATATCTTCAAGCGCCATGACTCCCAGACACTACGCATCTTATCCGAGGAGACGCCATCTTTTAACGACCTCAAATTGGTCTATTACTCACCTTGAGTTTGAGGAAGAGTTGTTAATATATGACGAGGAGTCTATTATTATAGTGTTATATTTAGATTAATAGTTCTAGTTAGATTGTAACTAAATCTACATTCCTTATTATAAATAGATACATCAATAAGATCATTAACGCATAATTCAATTTACCATCATACTTTTGATATTCTAATATAGGGAAAGATAAAAGATAATTTATTAGCCTTTTTTTTTTATTTGGATTTTGTTTTCACATTTTGGATTGGGTCGTGGCATTTATATTTAACATTTTGTTTGGCTTTTTATTTACAATTTCCGAAGTTCCTACAAGTCAAGACTCAAAGTTAAAAGTTATAAATATTTTATTGAAAAAAAAAAAATACATTCAATTTGGTATTCATTAAATATATATATCTTTTGTTTTATTTTTGTTAAGGGAAGTTTAGTCATTTCTTTAAGTCAACATGTTCATCTCGATTAAGGGAGCAATAAATGCAACATAGGAAATAAGTGGTCATTTTTTTAGGGGCTTTAAGATATAGGTCCCTTGTGAGAAACTTTATTAGAACTAAATGACAAGTCAAACTAAACATTTGCTTCACATCCTTTATAAATTTCATTCCAAAAATACCCCTCATACACAAAAAATAAAATTTGCACAAAGTAATATTTAAACTGTTTTTATTATTTTCATTCTGCATTTAATATTTTAAATTTTACATCTAGCATTTTTGTTATTATTTTTTTTCGTCGAACATTTTTTTTTTCTGCATTTTCGTATTTTTTCATAATTATAATAATCTATTTTTTCCTTTTTTTTTTCTTCTACATAATATTGAATATTATGAATTTTTAAAAAATTTCAGCCATAGTCATCTGCAGAAAATTGTAGGAAAGTTGTAGTAGACCGTAGTCACGTATAGACACCCGTAGAAAACTGTAGTAATCCGTAGTCACAATATTCTTAAAACCCTAACTCCTCCTTTGAATCTTAGCCGCTAGACACCATAGACACCCATAGACACCTGTAGACATGAACTCGAACTCCGTAGTCACAATATTCTTAAAACCTTAACTCCTCATCTGAATCCTAGCCGCTAGACACCATAGACACCCATAGACAACTGTAGACATGAAATCGAACGCCAACGTGAAGCCGCTAAAGCCAACGTGAAGCCGCTAAAGATATCACAAACCCCACCCACATTGCCGTCGCCATCCCCCACCCCCTTTATCGCTGCGTCACCAACACAAGGGCTGCAAACCAGCGAACGCTATCCTCATGCCCAACACCGCGTAACCATGTTCAATTATTAATTTTCAAGTTAGTAGCTAATTATTGCAATATTGTGTTCCAGATAACTTAAAATTCAAATTGAAATGAATGATTAGAAAATAATAAATTATGAATATAACTCTCAGTTCATCACAAATTTAAAAATAAACAACTAAAAAAAAAAAAAAGCTCAACACTGCATAATTGAGACACTAGTCAAAATGGAAGTGTTCTATAATCATCATCTTTTTCCAACTTCATATGTTTATATCTACATATATATGTATATATACTATGGCAGTTCAGAATCGGAGGCGTGTCCGGAACTTCTCCGTGTTCGTGGACTCATCGTCATCATCGTAGCTGGCTCTCCGAATTCATCCTCATCGCTCTTCCCGTCGGAGTATGCGACTCAATCTCCCCTTCGGCGTATCTACCGTCAAACATTTTTATCATTTTATTTTATTAATCTATCTCTATTTTCTCCCTCTCTATTCTCTCACACACAGACACACACGAGAAAAATAATTACCTGGTTCTTTGGGGGTTTTGACTTCCATCGATTTCTTCGACATAGAGATTTTACTGATCATAATTTCCGGGCAGCGACGATTTCCTCCCCGACGAGGAAGTGAACAGATCCTCCACCGGAACGACGCTCTCGTCGCAAGTCGAAGCCCCATCGCTTCCCGATTCAGAGTTCTCCCTCTGGCTCACGTTAGCCCTCTCCCTCTCAGTAACCCTATACGCAGACATCTTAAATGGAATCTGCCAAATCGACATCAAATTCGAGTTCCCAATCAACGGAAACCCCCTCACAATCCCCAATTCAATCTCCCCAAAATCAATCGGCGGCATCGGCGTGTCGATCTGGCTGTGCTCACGGTTCATCGCCAAAAACCTCTTCGCGTAGTGAAGATTCCGGCAAATCGAAGAAAAACCCATCGCCTCTGCTCCTTCTCCCACGACGCTCTTCGCCGCCCCTGCTCCTTCTCCCTCCGTCGCCGGCGGCGGCGGCCTTCATGGTGCTACTGGAGAAAAAGAAGAGAGAGAGGAGAGAAAAAAGGAGATGGGAGCAAACGTGAGTTTGAGAGAGAACGGCGAGAGAGAACGTGACGCAACAGTTATACGTTTAGGGTATAAGGGTAAGATAGGAATAAAAAAAAATTAGGGATATCGTTCATATATTATTTACATCTAAGGATTTAAATAAAAGATTGGATTTGAACTTGTCATTTAGTTCAAATTAGGTTTCGTTTGAGGGACTTATGGCATATTACCTTTTAACACAAGCACGTATTCAACAATTAGACATTACAAATGATATTCTGTGCAATTAACTCAAAATATGAAGATGTCTATGAGTTTAAAGAATTTTATATTTTGAAATATGATCAAAAGTTAATAACTTCTTTTTCTTTATTTAAAAACCCCGCAACCAACCGTATAAGTGAGATTGATAATGATATTCAAACTTCAGTCTATGTGACACAAATTCACGGTTAGGCCAAAGTTAATAAATATTGAAATTAGTAGGCGAATGTAGGGGTGGTAAACGAGCCGAGCCGGCTCGCGAACTCGACGAGCCGGCTCGAAAAAAGCTCGAACTCGAGCTCGGGATTTTCGAGCTCGAGCTCGAGCTCACGAGCTCGAGCTTCGGACGAGCTCGAGCTCGAGCCCAAAAGTAGTTGTTATATATATATATATATATATATATATATATATATATATATATATATATATATATATATATATATATATATATATATATATATATATATATATATATATATATATATATATATATATATATATATATATATATATATTATTCTTATTCTTATTATTATTATTATTATTAACTAAATAGTAAATAGTCTATAATAATAAATATATCTAGTATTTAAATAAAAACAAATCTATATTACTTAAATAATTCATAATTATATAAAATATTATAATAATAATAATAATAATAATAATAATAATAATAATAATAATAGAAAAAAAATATATATATAACTAGAGTTCATTATTTATTTTATAATTTTTTTTATTTTCCTATGAATAATTTCTAATAAAAAAAAATTAATAAAAAAATTAAATAATAATAAAAAAAAAAAAAAAAAAAAATTAATAAGCCTGAGCTCGAGCCAAAAAAAATTGGCTCGACGAGCTCGAGCTCGAGCTCGACGAGCTCGACGAGCTCGAGCTCGAGCTCGGAACATGGACTCGAGCTCGAGCTCGAGCTGGCCAAAAGAGCCGAGCTCGATCCGAGCTCGTTCCCACCCCTAGGCGAATGTTTAAAAGAAAAAAATCACAATTATGTGACAGTAAATTTTAGTCTAGACTTATCCGGACGTTCTTATCCCTTGATCACATCACATCACATCACATGTACCAAAAGTTGGTAAAGTAAAAGATATTTTTTCACCATGAGTGAGAAAGTAGAAAGTAGAAAGTAGAAAGTTGAAAGTAGAAAGAAAACAAGTCAAATAAAGTCAGCCTTCCTTCATTTTCAAAGACCTTATTTTCTTCTACCCAAAGACGATTCAGTTTCCTCCATCTTTTTTTACTGCAAAACCCTTCAATATTTTTTCTAGTGGCGGCCGTGTGTGTGTGTGTGTGTGTGTGTTCACAAGTATTTGTGCTGTACGGAAGTTTTTTGGTAACATTCATTTTGTTTTTCTTCTATTTTCCTTGATTAATCTCATAGAAAAACCATTTTTCATGTGTTTTTTACTTCCCCATATTGGTTGAAAGACTTGATTTTTCATGCATGCAACATTTTTATGGCCATATTTTATCTCTGAGATAGCCTCTATTTTTGCAGGGTTTCTGTTCAAAATTGCCAGGAGGGTTTGAAGAAATTCGCTGACACTGGCAGCCAAGCCAGCATATAAATATATCTATATATATGTAGAGAGAGAAGTTTGAAGTGAAAAATGGAGGGGAATCGTACTTCCTCTGGTTCCGGCACCATGAAACAAACATGGCCGAAAGACGAGTTCACCGATTTGGTGCTTTCATGGTCTCTTCATGATATCTACGATCAGGATCTGTACCAACACCAGGTCTTTTTTCCAATTATACATTATTATATATTTATATGTATATATTATATATATGGTTCATTGTGTGTGGCTGTGTATATATATACATATATAGTAGTTGGCTGTTTGTAGTAATCAGAGATCGAACCGCGCCCATATATGAGGAAACTCCCTTTTCGTGTAGATAGGTCAAATGAAATTGGGGTTTTTGCATGATCATTCGTCTTTTGCTTCTTTTGGTTTATAGTTTATCATTTTCATTTACTCTTTTCGGTAGTTCTTATGGTCGAAAGTTGGAAACTATTGTTTTTTGTTTCGATAAGGTATGTCATTATAATTTTTCAATAAGTCTTGAAGATACTTTATGGATATAATCTTCATTAGTAGTAATAATCAATTTTTTTTTCCATCTGTACTAATTTCCTTTTACATGCAGGTGGAGAAGATTCCGGAGTCATTTGAATCTGTTGATAGCTATCTCGGTTCTTACATCTTCCCTTTACTAGAAGAAACGCGCGCGGAACTTGCTTCGGCCACGGAAACTGTATATAATGCACCTTTTGCTGAAGTGACATCGTTTAGTGAGCAAAGACATGGGAAATTCCTATATAGCGTTAAGGTTGATGATTGGAGAAACAGATTAAGTGATGGTGGCAGAGAGCCTTACAAAACTTTGCCCGGTGATTTAGTTTTGATTTCAGATGTCGAACCGAAAACCATTTCTGACTTACTGCGTGTTGGCTTTACGTATACGTTGGCTTCTGTAATAAATATTGAGGATGATGGGAGTGACAATAATTGTACATCCTCCAGTTTTGCTCTGAAATCGTCTCGGGAGATTGACTTCGGGGATGGACAAGGAGAGTCACTCTATGTGGTTTACTTGGTCAACATTACACCACTTAAAAGAATATGGAATGCGTTGCGCATGCGTCGAAATCTGACAATCGTTGATAAATTATTAGCCAAGAATGACTTGGTAAGGAGATGATTATATTTTTTTCTTTCATAATTTTTTTGATTGGAAATTTTGCACTCGTCCGATTACTTTCTAACTAGTGTATGTATGCTCCACCAGAGTGAGGAGATGTGTGATGTATGTTGCCATAAAGACAATGCTGAGATGGAAGAGAAACTTGGTTCGACTTTATTCTCCAAGTTAAATGAATCACAACTCGATGCAATATTGTCTTGTCTATCGAAATCCGAGTGCGACCACAAGCCATCTGTGGAACTCATATGGGGTCCACCTGGGACTGGAAAGACAGCAACCTTGAGCAGATTACTGTTTAGTCTCTTAAAAAAGAAAGTGAGGACCCTCATTTGTGCCCCAACGAACGTTGCAATTAAAGAACTGGCCTCTCGGGTGATAGCACTTGTAAGAAATAAATCTGAGGAGAACAATTTGTCTTGTCCTTTAGGAGACATGCTCATCTTTGGCAATAAGGATCGTTTGAAAGTTAGCTCAGACATTGAAGAAATTTTTTTAGAATATCGTGTTGATAGGCTTGTAAGTTGCCTCGGGTCACTAACTGGTTGGAAGCATTGTATCTCGTCCATGCTCGATTTTCTCCAAGACTGTGTTTCTTATCATCAAATCTTTGTGGAGAATGAGCTCATCGCAGCAAAACAAAGTCCCGAGCACGTCGAATCAAAATCACTTTTGGAGTTTGTCCGAGATCGATTTCCACGTTTAGCAACACCTCTGAGAGATTGCATGACTACATTCTTCACTCATTTACCGAGGAATCCCGCTCACGAGCAGCAGATATTTCGAAACATAAAGCAACTAATGTCCCTTCTCGATTCGGTTGAGATGTTGTTGTTTGAAGACAATAGCTTGACATCTAAAACACTTGAGAGAATCTTCTTACGGGAGGGAACGGTTGATTCTGCATCGTCCTTAATGTATATGAGAAGCCAATGTCTGAATATTCTCAGATCTCTTCGGGGTTCTCTAGATAAACTTGGCCTGCCAAATGGCATTCATATAACTTCCACCCAAGACTTGTGTTACAAAAATGCTACTTTAATTTTTTGCACAACTTCGACGGCATATAAGCTGCACACAGTTGAAATGGAACCATTTAACATGTTGGTCATCGATGAAGCTGCCCAAGTAAAGGAGTGTGAATCGATCATTGCGCTTCAGATCCCCGGTGTCAGGCATGCAATTCTTGTTGGCGATGAATGCCAGTTACCAGCGACAGTTAAAAGCAAGGTAAATGTTTAATTAACTTATTTCATTATATTATACGGGCAGAAGGTCATAAATAATGCTTAATATTGTGTTTAAACACAGGTATCTGAAGAAGCTGGTTACGGGAGAAGTCTATTCGAGAGATTGAGCTCATTGGGTCACTCAAAGCATCTGCTTAATGTGCAATACAGGATGCATCCATCCATAAGCCGCTTTCCGAATTCAAATTTCTATGACAACCAGATATTAGATGCGCCTAGTGTGCGGAGCCGAAGCTATGAAAGATGCTATCTCGAAGGGAGGATTTTTGGTCCTTATTCATTTATCGATATTCCTGGTGATAATGAAGAATTGGATGATTTTGGGTATAGTAGGAAAAACATGGTTGAGGTGGCAGTAACTGTGATGCTAGTGCAGAAACTCTTCAAGGGTATGTCCGTACCTGCATCAATTTCTTGTCGCTTTACGTGCCATAAATCAGATTCTCTATTTCACATTTTTAGTGCCACGTTTATATTTGATGAATGATTTATTATGAAGTCCTCGAGTATATCGTTTAAAATCACATTATAAGAAGCTATACACCTGGACTTTGAGTTTCTTTCTAAATAGGTTCATCCAGAAGGACTTTAAAAGACATTATATATGCATTGAAAAACACAGTTAATATTTGTCTATGAAGTCTTGATTAGTCTCAATATTTTATCTCCACTTATGATTTTTTTTTTTTAACGTAAAATGTTTACTTACTCTTCTACGAGCATACTTACCATGGTCACTTATATTATGTTGTCGCTTATTAATAGCATGGAATGGCTCAAACGAGAAACTGAGCATTGGCTTGATATCCCCTTATGCTGCACAAGTTGCAGCAATTCGAGACAAGCTTCAACGGAAGTATGAGAAGTTTGACAAGTTTATAGTTAATGTGAAGTCAATTGATGGATTTCAAGGCGGTGAGGAAGATATCATAATAATATCAACTGTGAGGTCTCATAAAGGTGGATCTATTGGTTTCTTGTCCAGCCCGCAAAGAACTAACGTAGCTTTGACCAGAGCTCGGTATGCCATCAAATGAATATTGTATCACTTAGATTTCATTTGATTTTTTGTTCGATAATGATTATTGTTTTTTTCTCCCCCTCTTTTCTAGTCACTGTCTTTGGATACTAGGGAATGAAAAAACTCTGAGTAAAAGTGATTCAGTCTGGGAAGCATTAATATCCGATGCTAAGCACCGCGATCGTTTTTTCACTGCTAATGAAGATTGCGACATTCGAAAAGCTGTTATAGACATTACGAAAGAGTTGGATCAACTTGAAGATTTGCTCACTGGCAAGAGTATACTCTTCAAAAATTCGAGATGGAAGGTACTAGTTTGTTTATGTTGTACTCGAATTTTATCTGTCGATTCTTTTAGCCTAAACAAATGTTTCTACAACTTATTGGTGTGTATCAAACAAAACTAGTTGCCTTTATGTTTAAAGTATTGTGTTAATCAAAGATATGTTATAGCACCACTCGTTTGCTCTATCTAGTTTGATTATCAGTTACATACATTCATATTACTTATATTTGTATTATGTACAAAACAAGGTCAAACTTAATTCTTTATGTAGTATTTGCTTAAGTATCCATACATGAAAATGTGTCGTGCCTTTTTCAATTTTGCGTTTTAAGTTGTGGTTTTTGTTACAGACTACTATATTTGTGTTTTTCGCAAATGAGTATCTTTTTTCTCAGAGTTTAAATGGCACATTTTCAGGTTGTATTCAGCGATATCTTCCGAAAATCATTTCAGAAATTGAAACCTTCCAATGTTAAGAAGCTGGCCATAACTGTTCTACTTAAGCTTGCAAGTGGTTGGCGGCCCAAGAATATAAATGTGAACTGTAAATGCGAGAGCTCTTCATATATTGTGAAGCAAATCAAGGTTGCAAAATACTATGTTATTTGCTCCATTGACTTAATTAAGGACCCCGTTTATGTACAAATTTTGAAAGTGTGGGACATATTGCCCATGACGGAGACTACAAAACTGTTGAAACGGCTTGACAGCATCTTTGCTATGTATACAGATGATTTTATCAACTGCTGCAATGAGAAGTTGTACGAGGGGTACGTCATTTTGGTTATATTTTGTTGTATGATGTATCCAATATGTATGTCTTTTATTGTTCTTTATCCAGTTGGGAAAAATTCAATATCATTAAACAAAATTTACAAGTTTTTTCTAATATGACTTCAAATCTTGATTGGCCGACATCTATTTGCTCATGTCTTTTAGTTTTCTACTTGTACAGTGTTGTAGTAGATGTCAATTCTTTTAATTTGATTTTGTTTCAGACATTTGGAGATGCCAAAGAGTTGGCCGGTTTGTACTGATATTATCCGGTTCAAGAATCTCAATGACACCAAAGTCAACACTAATAGTGGAAGTGATGGTGTTGACTGCAGAAGTCATGTTGAAAATGCCAAAGTCAGCGAAAGCTTACTGTTGATGAAATTTTATTCGTTGTCGAGTGATGCTGTGAGTCATTTGTTGCTTAGTGATGATGTGGAGGCTCGAGAAGTGGATCTTCCATTTGAGGTCACCGACGAAGAGCGTGAGATAATAATGTTTCCAAGGAGCAGCTTTATATTAGGTAGATCTGGTACTGGCAAGACTACTATTTTGACTATCAAGTTGTACCAGAAACTTCAGCAATACAGCATGGCTACACGCGATTCTATGGCAGATCACAATAGTGTGCAGACCTTGCACCAGCTTTTTGTTACTGTTAGTCCAAAACTATGTTATGCTGTTAAAAAGCATGTTTCTCATCTGAAGAGGTGCGGTTTTTTTTTTTGAATTATTTTAACTTTTATTGCCTTGGTTGGCATAAGTTAATGTTTTAAGATGGTTCATATTCCAGAAATGCACGACTGACGTTTACTTTACTATATGTACAGCTTTGCTAGTGAGAATGCCTCCGTAAATAATAACTTAACGGATATGGATGATTTAGATGAAATGGCTGAATTCCGAGATATCCCTGACACGTTTGTTGGCATTGAACCAGAAAAGTATCCTCTAATTATCACATTTCATAAGTTTCTAATGATGCTTGACGGTACGTTGGGTAATTCTTATTTTGAGAGGTTCCGTGATGTAAGAGGTTCCTCAGAATGCCAAGGTAGAAGATCTATTGCACTGCAGAGTTTCATAAGGAGAAACGAGGTTACATATGACCGTTTTCGGTCCTTATACTGGCCCCGCTTGAACGCGAAGCTCACAAAAAATATTGATCCCTCGAGAGTGTTCACTGAAATAATGTCTCATATAAAAGGAGGTCTAAAAGAAGGGGAATCAGGCGAAACCAAGCGAAGCAGAGATGGCTATGTTTCATTATCCGAAAGTAGGGTTTCCACTCTAAGTGCAGAGAAGAGGGATGTAATTTATGATATTTTTGAAGACTATGAGAAAATGAAATTGGAGCGTGGTGAGTTTGATCTTGCTGATTTTGTGATTGACATTCATCTACGGCTCAAGAACGAGGATGATTTAATTGGTGATAAAATGGACTTGGTGTACATTGATGAAGTGCAAGACCTTACCATGAGGCAAATTTCCCTTTTCCGTTTTATTTGCAAAAATGTCGATGAAGGATTTGTATTTTGTGGTGATACAGCTCAGACAATTGCAAGAGGGATTGACTTCCGGTTTGAAGATATTAGATCGTTGTTCTATAATGAGTTCTTTATGAAATCTAGAAATTGCGGGAGAAGAGAGAAAGGACTTGTATCGGATACTTTTTGTTTGTCACAGAACTTCCGTACGCATACTGGGGTACTTAGGTTGGCACAGAGTGTCATAGATCTTATTTGCCATTTTTTTCCTCAGTCGATTGATGTATTGCCTCCGGAGACTAGCCTTATTTATGGTGAGTCTCCTGTGGTACTCGAACCTGGTAGTGACGAGAACTTGATTATGAGTATTTTTGGACATAGTGGACATGATGCTGGAAAATGGGTAGGGTTTGGTGCTGACCAAGTAATTTTAGTACGTGACGAATCTGCGAGAAGGGAAATTTTCAACTATATTGGCAAACAAGCTCTTGTTCTCACTATAGTCGAGTGCAAGGGGCTCGAGTTTCAGGTTAGAAATAATGCTTCTTGCAATTTATAAAGTTAATATATATATATATATTTTTAAATTAATCTATGAATGTTTATTTGCTGTGATCTCTGAATGATCTTCTTGTACTGCTTGCTTCTCTTGTAGGATGTTCTGTTGTACAATTTTTTTGGTTCTTCACCTATGAGTGATCAATGGAGGGTTTTGTATGAATTCTTGAAAGAAAAGGATTTACTTGATGCCAGTACTCCAAAGTCGTTTCCAAGTTTTAGCGAGTCAAGACACAACATTCTGTGCTCTGAACTTAAGCAACTATACGTGGCCATCACTCGAACGAGGCAAAGATTGTGGATATGTGAAAACAATGAACAGCTGTCGAAGCCCATACTCGATTATTGGAGAAGGTTGTGCCTTGTTCAAGTTCGCAAAATAGACGATTCTCTTGCATTAGCAATGCAAAGAGCTAGCAGCCCGGAGGAGTGGAAATCACAGGGAATCAAGGTTTTTTTCAATTTTCTTTGCTCGCTTCTCTTTATATTATGTTTTTTGCATTATTATTTATTCTGATAATTGTATTATTCATTTATTTATTGTTTTGCAGCTCTTTTGGGAAAAGAATTATGAGATGGCAACAGTGTGCTTCGAAAAAGCTGGAGAAGAAAAATGGGAGAAAAGGGCCAAGGCTTCTGGTCTTAGAGCTTCGGCTGACTCTCTCCGTGGTTCAAACCCTAAAGAGGCTCGTGTTATGCTTAGAGAGGCTGCTGAAATATTTGATTCTATTGACAGAGCTGATTCTGCTGCAGATTGTTTTTGCGACTTGGAGGAATACGAAAGAGCAGGTACACTCATTTGTAGATTACCAAATGTACCTTTGAAAAATTGAATAACACCTAATTTTAAAGAGAAGAATCACGCATTAAGGAAGTTTTTCGTGGTTTAATTTGTTAAGCACTTTTTGGGATGAGTTATAGAGCAAATGAGACAGTTTTATAGATGAGTAGAGATTGAAATAAAATTCTATGAAAATTTGAGCTCGATTCATGTTAGACATGACTTGATTGGTTAGATAATTCAAATAAACCTGGACATTATTTCTAATTTGATAACGAATCCGATTAAACAATAACTTATATGAATGAATTTTAGTGACACATGTTTATTATTTACGTGAATCCTCGTGACTTCATAATAGTGGGTTGATTTTTGAATTAATTTCGTGGTGCAGGAAAGATTTATTTGGACAAATGTGGTACGTCGGAGTTGAGAAAAGCTGGGGAATGTTTCTCTTTAGCTGGAAGTTACAAAATTGCCGCTGAAGTTTATAACAAGGGGAAATTTTTCGACGAGTGCTTATCAGCTTGCACCAAAGGCAATCATTTTGACCTTGGTTTGCAGTACATCGAGCAATGGAAATCATTTGATACTGGAATTATGACAAGATTTAAAGGGATTGACAAAATTGCACAAGAGTTTCTCGAAAAATGTGCTTTGGAATGTAATAGGAAAAATGACAGTGCATCGATGATGAAGTTTGTCCGTGCTTTCTGTACGGACGAGTCCAAAAGAAACTTGCTAAAGTCCTTGGATTGCCTTGAGGATCTTTTAAAATTGGAGGAAGAGTGTGGAAATTTCAAAGAGGCTGTAGAGATTGCACAGCAATTAGGAGGACATATTTTACGAGAGGTTGA
Organism: Erythranthe guttata; assembly: GCF_000504015.1. Next base: position 1,564,478 of record NW_012192922.1, read on the forward strand.
TTTGCTGGAAAAGACTAAGGACTTTCGAAATGCTTCGTTGCTCGTAATATCTTATGTATTTAATAACTCTCTGTGGGTATATGGAAGCCAAGGTTGGCCGCTAAAATCGTTTCCTCAGGATCGAGAGCTATTAGCTAAAGCGACATCAGCTGCAAACAATGTTTCCGAAAATTTTCATGCATCAATTTGTGCCGAGGCCGAATTTTTGTGCCGTGATAGAATGAGTTTATCTGAGTTGATGCAGTGTTATAGTGCTTCAAAGCAATATAAAACTCGTATGGTCGAAATTCTATCCGTCAGAAAATTCCTTGATGCCCATTTTCAAGTCCATCCAGCAAAATATGAATTGGATCTTCTTCCTCAATTGTTGATTGATCAAAGATTATTTGAAGAAAGAATGTTGAAGAACCAAGTCTCTGGTGGAACCCTTGTTTTCGTTTGGAGCCTATTGAAGGTACAAAGTGTGGAGATCTTCGACTGTCTCGACTCTCTTGAAAGGGCAGACCTCGTCAAATGTGAAGACACTGCTCGATTCTGTTTTAACTACTTTGGAGTGAGGTCGGCACATAACTCAAGTGACACCTATTATATATTGTTGAACCCTAATTCTGCATGGATTAAAACTTCGGACAAGAGGTTCATTGTGTGGAAAAGACAGGTGGCAACTCTTGATGCTCGTCATTTTGCGTCAGCTGCACGAGAATATTGGTGTCAAGAAATGGTTTCGGCTGGACTAAGAGTATTGGATGCTCTTCAAGCTATTTCGATGAAGCCTTCTTTGTCCAAGTACTGCCAAACTGTGTACCTCCTTCATATTTTCGACATAACAAGGTTCCTTGAGTCGAAATCACTCGGCACAAAGAAAGTTGATGCGATCAAACTGCACAACTTTCTTCAATTGTCTGCCAAATACGTTGAAATCGTTTTTCCTTTGGACCCTCGACAGTCGTTATCTGAGGATATGGTATCTTTAAGGGAAACCGAAATTTCCAAGAATTCACTTGAAGATATTGTGTGTAGAAATATTAGCTTGAAGAACGACGAACTCACTCATAGGCAGATAGGCGAGGTGGTGATGATAATGCTTGGGTCTGGATTAAAGCCGAGAAACGGGATTAATTATGAGAGGCTTATTGCAAGGCTGTCTGAAAACACTTGTAATTGGAAGTCATTCATCGAGAATCTCGGTACCGTGCAAGAATCTTCCTCCAAAGAAGCTCTGAGTCACGAGTTTCATAAAGCACTTGTCGAAACATATAACAGGAATTGGAGGGCAAGAGACTATATATCTCCTAAATGTTTCTTTTATCTTGTGGAGAGACTTTTGATTTTGGTTCCTCACTGTCGAGGTCACTTTTTCACTACAAAATCCTCGTTTGCAGAATATTTAATGTGCCTTAAACCGGATGCGAACCCAAGTGAGGGTTTAATCGCCGACAAAAAATCATATGCTACAAACACGTTTAAATTTGTTGCCGATGTGACCAGGGGATGTCTTTATAACAGTCAGGGTACGGCAGAATGGATTAATCGTTCTAATATCGACTGCAAGTACTATCTTCCGGTGCTTATGCTGAGGTTGTTCATGATTCTTTGTTTATCGTGTCTGAATTCTGAGTTGCCGTTCAATACACTTTTTGAGGTGCTTAAAGTAGGTTATGTCAGAAACCAGCTGCCGTGGAAATTTTGTGAAGCTATTCGTGATAGGCGTACGAGGATGAATTATAATAATAATAATATTTCGGACAATGCTGCTGCAGTTGCTGGAGCTTTCAATATTATAGGGGATCCTCTTGTTATTGTAGCCTCGACTGAGTTTAATAGTGTCGAGTTTGTATGTCCCGATTCCATTTTTCTTGACTTGAAGTCGTTCTCGTGTCGAAATGAGGTGATCAGAAAACTATTTTCTAACAAGAGCAGCTGTGAAGCATCAACACATTCACACGGTGATGAAAAAGTAATTGCAGTTGATGGAAATGATGTTGTTAGTGAACAAGTTACCACTAGTACGAAATCTTCAAACACGAGATTGGAAACCGATTCACAATTGAGCACCTCAAAGAATGGCGAAGGGGTTGTGCGAATGGACTTAAATTGGAACATTATTCAGGAATTATTTGACGCAGGGTATGGAAATGATGGAGATTCCAAGAGCACTCTTCGGATGAAGATGGTAAAAAGTGAAATTATTATTATTATTTATTTTTATTTGGGGAGTTATATATGGATCATGTATATGATGATGATATATTGTTTTTAATTTTAATTTTTTCAGGAGGAAATGAAGGAGCATATAAAAATATTAACTGCTGACATGGCAACTCACCCTGGTGAAGATAAAAAATTGCTGGCCACGATGGAGGAACTGACCGAGCTTTCTTCTTCATTAGATACGAGGTTAGTCTTAATTTTGAGAAAATCATCTCGAATAACATAAATAAACGAAAGAATTTGATCATTGTCGTCTTCAGTATATATGTATTGGAGAGTTCTTTTGTTACATTTGTAATAAACTGATTGCCATGATTAATGCAGTGAGATTGATGTTAAAGCAATGCAGAAGCTGGGAGAACTTTTGATGAGCTTCAAAGAAAGAAGTTCTGAAATATCATTGTTGGGTTCGAATGACCATATAACAATGCATTCAACTTCTTCTGACGACGACGACGAGGAGGAGGACGAAGATAGAAAAAATAATAGCAAAAATGGAAAAGGAAAGAGCAAGAATAATAAGAAGCAGCCGAAAAAAGGGAAAGGAAAAGGGAAAGGGAAAGGAGGTAAAAGGAAGTGAAAAGGGTAATTAATTTTTGTATGTAAATCTTTTTGTTTCTTCGAATTTGAGTTTTGAGTATCTCTTCTGATGTTACTTTTTGGTTTAAGCCCGTGTCGGGTGCTCGAATGGTCGTGTTGGATATCTACGCTGCGTCGTATATCAGTTCTTTAGCATGATGTTACTTTTTGGTTTAAGCCCGTCGTGTCGCGTGCTCAAATGGTCGTGTTGAATTTCTACGCTGCGTCGTAAATCATATCTTTAGCGTTTCTTTTATTTGCTTATTACAATTCAAAATTTTAAATCCATGTTGAGATAGAATCATTAGCAAAGGCCCTGATCGGCAAAAAAGATGAACATTAAACCAACTTATAGTATGAAATGGTTTATATTTTATTTTATTTATTAAGTTGAGTTTTTAATAAGTAATGTAGTAGTTTTTGTGAAGCATAAACAAGACAGTTAATAATAAAAGACAAAGCAAGCAACAAAGAATCAATCATATGCTTTTCCAACAAGTAAAGAGTAGTAAATCCATGTACAACAAAGATAACGCATGCATGAATAAAATAAACAAGGGAGTATTAGTGAGAACCCCCTCCAACATTATTTTAATAAGGATGGGTTCAACCCCTTTTTCATTATTAGTGAGGGACCCATTCTTTTTTTATTTCCAAATTTACCCTCCCTTTATTCACTACCCATTTATCCACTACTTTGATGATTTTTTATTTATTTATTTATTTTTTTATTTTTTATTTATTTAAAAAAAACTTTGTTTTAAATATTTCTTCTTCCAGAAAAATATTTCTCTTTTTCGATTTTTTTATTGTCAGTTTTTTCTTTCAGAATGAATTGCAATTTTTTTGTACTAACTAAATCATATACACAACAGACCAACATAGTATATTAGCTTCATATTCCAAATAAATGTAACAAAAAAAACAAGGACACAAATAGATAAGGAAACAGACCTCTAAGCGGCGAATCCGATGATCTTGGAATCGAAAAGCTTCAAGATGCCACCGGAATTGGAGGAGAGCTCCTCGATTTGGATCTGTAGGTTGTGATAGAGGACACGGGGCTCTCGTCTTCGCGGCTCTCCTCGTTCTGCTCGATTGGTGATGTTTTTGTAGGCGAAGAGGAGGTTGCGTTCCTCGGCGGGGAGAAGGTTGCGTTTCTTGGCGAAGAGAACGATATTAACAGGGAGAGAGGAAAGGAAGGGGACGGTGGAGAGAGTGTAGGGGAAAAAGAGAATAGGTCAAATATTAAATAATATTACATAAAGGGCAAACTAGGTATATTAAATCGAAATTTAATAAATATTTAATTTAATTTATAAATAAGTGGGGTTTCACTAATAATGTAAAAGGGTGTAGATCCACCCTAATATACCCAAAGGTTTTGGGGGGTTTTCACTAATTATCCCAATAAACAAAGTCAATAGATGTTTTCGATATTTTAATTGAGTTGAAAAATTAAGGGTAATTTTGTAAAAAGCCTATCATAGATTTTTGATTTTTCAATTAATGAGATTCTAAGAAAGACAAAAATATTTAGTTGGGGCCAAATCCGAATCATTTGGTGAATGGACTTGTATACCAAACGGCCTCAGTCGACAAAGAGAGCCCCGTGACTAATTACGAAAATCTCCTCCATGTTTGCATAATGACAAAATATGGACTTATAACTAAGAACAAATAAAAAGAAAAAAGTTGCTGTCTTTATAGCTATTTAAATTTAGATTTGTGGTGAGTGAGTCTCGTTAGCCATTTCCCCCATTGAAGTGAATAAAATCATTGGATCAAATGAAGGCCTTGTTTTCAACTGCATGCTTTGTTTTGCTGATAAAATCATCGACTGACATTGTACCCAACTCTCCACCAAACCTCGATCTAACTGTTAACGCTTGTGTTTCTACCTCTTTGGGCCCCACAACCGCCATTAATGGAATCTTCAGTTTCTCTGCTGTCCTAATAAGTTTTGGCAGCCTCTCTCCACTGCAAACTTCTGCTCTAATGCCATTTTCTTTCAATCTTTTGCACACCTCATTGCAGTACTCAAGCTGTAGCAATTGCATAATTATTTCAGTGAGCTTAATTCTTACGTCACAAAATATACATGCAGTTGATCGAGTAAGTTATATACTACTACTACTACAAACAATGGAGTCCCACTATAATCGGATGTTTTCTTTACCTGTATGTCAGTTACTGGTAAAAGACGAGCTTGAATAGGAGAAAGCCATAATGGAAAATCTCCAGCATAATGCTCTATAAGAACTCCAAAGAAGCGCTCTAAGGATCCAAGAACTGCTCTATGTATCATGATTGGTCGCTTCTTCTCTTGATCCGAATCGACGTAAGTGATGTTAAAGCGTTGAGGCAAATTAAAATCAACCTACCAAAAAAGAAAATTATATATATTTGCCAAAAGAAGAATAGAAATGAACATTGCAGTGGTGGTTTCTTTCCATTAGGTCGGTCCACGGAAACAAACAATACCTGTATGGTGGAGCATTGCCACTTCCTTCCGAGTGCATCCTCGATTTTTAAATCAATTTTGGGGCCATAAAAAGCGCCACCGCCATCATCTATCTGATAATTCCAACCTTTGTCATCTAAGGCATCCTTTAGAGCAGATGTTGCTTTATCCCATATATCATCACCTCCCACAGATTTCTCTGGTCTTGTTGACAGGTTTACTTCATATTTGTCAAAACCAAATTGCAGCAATATTTCCTCCGTAAGATCCAGCACACCCCTTATTTCGTCTTTTATTTGATCATCTAAACAGAATATGTGGGCATCATCCTGTAAAACCAAACCATCACAGAGTAAACTTAACACAAGCCTCTGGAGCATAATTAAAATTTTTCTAACAGATACGCAGAGATGAGAACTCTTATTAATGCATTACACTGAGATATTACAGGGAGCCTTTTAATGGAATGGGAAATCTAAATTTTGATACATAAGTAACAAGAACCTCGATTTTACAATAAAGTAAATCGCATGGAATTCTTTAAAATTCAAATTAACTTGAATGGTTTCAAGGCGACAATTGTGGAAGTTTCAATGATACCATTAGATTATCTGTTGATGTCGATAAATCCAAGACCAAAAGCCAATCTAAGACTCCGTACTTTAAGAGATATAGATTCAATGAGCAAAACACAAACACATACCTGGGTAAATCCTCTTACTCTGAACAATCCATGTAAACTTCCAGACAACTCATATCTATACACTGTTCCAAGCTCAGCAACCCTGATTGGAAAATCCCTGTAAGAATGCTGCTTCCGTTTGTAAACCAAAATATGGTAAGGGCAATTCATCGGTCGGAGCTGATAAAGTTCTTCCTCTATCTTCATCTGATCAAACATACTCTCTTTGTAAAAGTCGAGATGACCACTAATCTTCCAAAGATCTCCTTTTGCTACATGTGGAGTATAGAGTAAATCATAGCCACGCTGTATGTGGATCTTTTTCCATGCATCTTCAATTATGTGTCTTACAATAGCACCCTTTGGATGCCAGAAAACCAACCCTCCACCAGCCTCATCCTGCACGTATTTTCATTTCAGGTATAAGACCTAGGGAATCTTAAATGAGCAATAACGCCACACATACATATTCGTTCAACAAAAAAATTACAATAGCAACTACCATTTTGATTTGGTTGAAAAATGGATGAAATCACATCTAGTGTGACTAGAATATAGTTGACTGTTTAAAAAGAAATATTCACATCAAGTGAAATGGATGGAATAGACATCTTTGTTTAATCTTTATTACAAAGCTGAAAATGTAACATGGATGTCCTTTGCAGAAATAAACAAATCCAGCATTTTAAAGATGTAGTTGGGGAAAGGCCAGGGCATGATGGAAACCACAAGAAATTTGGCTGGAGTGAAGGACGATAGAGGTTTACAGGCTAATCATGCCAATATTTAGCTATAAGGAGTTGAAAAACACAATTCATTTTTTTTTTCTGATTGCAGAGGAGAAGGCCTCATCTCATAAGAGGGGTTTTCAAGATATTAGTTTGATGATCCAACTTACAAGCTACCATTTACGTTTAAGGTTGAAAAGTTGCAGCACCATTGACTGAATAGAAGCATTTAAAGAAAGGTGAATCCTGAATTTTGATGGAAACAACAGTATATACTTGTTTTTCCAATATCCATTATATTCGCATGATGAAATCTATTACTGAGTCTCCATAGCATTATCATCTCGAGAAAAAATCTGACCAAAATTTAAAAAAGCTTTTCACGTAGCACCCCCAAATTGTGTTTGAAGAATATTAGTTACTTAGGAAGAGAATTTGAACTACTCCATGTACAGTAGGAAGCAAGGAATATACATGAAAATCATGAACATGGTACCTGTATAGAAAACAGATCGAGATCTTGACCAATTCTACGGTGGTCCCGCCTTTTGGCCTCCTCCTTAAAGTGAAGATAAGCTTTCAGTTGTTCTTCATTCTCCCATGCTGTGCCATATATCCTTTGTAACATTGGCTTATTTGTGTCTCCTCTCCAGTAAGCCCCAGCGACAGACTCAAGTTCAATAGCTTTTCTATTGATGTTTCCAGTAGATTCTACATGAGGCCCAGCACAAAGATCCCACCATTCATTACCTATGAAGATAACAAAGAACAACAGTAAAACAGAAGAATAAGATTTCCTAATGTCTAGATGCAGGGTTCAGAAAGTTAAGGACTCCAACCAAGGGGAAAAAAATTAAAACAATATATATTCTGGAAGACAAATACAACGATAGTAAGTAGGACTTTTCAGAAAACATTTTCTTAAGTTTTTTAGCTCAATTCGAGCTAAGCAAAGGTTTATTAGGCGTAGAAGAAAGAAGCAGACCTCACCTATATGATAGATTGTGATGGGCTCCTCTTTAATGCTCTCAAGAATCTCAATCTTGTAAGGCTCCTTGACATCAATTATCCTTTTATGGGCTTCATCTCTGCTAACTTCTTCTCTGATTAAAGGCAAATTTTTACCAATAATGCGATCCTACAGATGATTCAAGAAATAAATTCTGTAGCCAAAAAAAGCATTATCTCACGTAATGTTGTTGAATAACAAGAAAAGAAAAGGACTGATGATCACAATACAAGAAGACAAAGTCGGCTCACCATTTCTTTTTTAATTTTCTTAAGGTCCTTATCAGTGAGAGGCTCCATATCAAAGTCATAGTAAAAGCCATTCTCAATCCAAGGACCAATCGTCACTTTTGCATCCGGATAAATCTTTTGAACAGCCATAGCCATCACATGAGCACACTGCATTCGTTAAGAAAGATTAAAATCCTATACAATAAGAACTCAATCATCCAAAATTTGCATTTTGACTACGCAGGACCACTTCACAAGCTAATGCAACTAGATAAGCAAATACGGAACAATAATAAGACATAATGTAAAAAGCAGCATTAACATTGAATTTCAAAGTTCAAGGCTCTCATTTTACTTAATTAGATTAGAAGTATGATTGTAGGAACAAATTGACATCTCAGTAAATCAAATTAACAAAAAGACTTGCTATACTAACTCAAAAGTTCAATAATTTTTCGTAAGTTTGTGCAGATTACGGATTGCCCATAAGGTCTAAGCCACAAATCTGGCACCACATACACAAGTTTCATCTGCTCTTACGTTTTCTAAACAGTTAATTAGGAATTTTTTTTACAATTAATTTCGAAGTATTACCGTGTGACGAATCCTGAGGAGTTTCTCAGAAGACTTATTGGTAGGAAGGACAATTTTTCCGGAATCGGAATCGGAATTGGTATCTCTTCCTTCACCGGGCGGCGGAGCAGTGGGCATTTCCGTAACTTCAGTAGCGACGGCGGAGAATTTTGCCCTACGCAGTCCATCCTTGCGAGAAAAACGATGATCAACAAAAGAAGGGCAGACTGAAAACAAATTGAGATTGCATTTGGGGGAGAAATGGGAGAGTTTATTCCGTGGGAACGTGAGAAGACAGTGCTTCGATAACGATAAAGAGAGCGCCATAACCGTGGTTTTGTGAGCAACAAACATAATCAAGGAGTGTGTTTGTTTAGTATGTGGGCGGATTTTTGTGGTGGAAGTTTACTCTCAGCTCTCTCTCCTCTCTCTCTCTCTCTCTCTCTCTCTCTCTCTCTCTCTAACCAGTTGGTTGCGCTCTCTATATCCATTCACATATCGCCATCGGAGAGTATGTGAAGGTCGCCTGTGGGCCCCGCTTACATAAATTAGTGGGATATTTTATTCTTAATTATTTATTAATCATTCATCATACTTATAATTTTAAATTTGAAAGTGATTTTTCCTCTTGTTTTTTTTTTTATTCCGAAAAAAATATATAAAGATGCGATTAGTTTAAAAATAAAATTAAAAAAATGTTATAATTATTGTTAATATATCACGATATATATTTGATTAAATTTAGAGGGTGTTTGGCTAAGTTTATTTTAATCAGCTGATAAGCTGTTACATCTTATTTTTAGAATTAATTTTTAGAGCGTTTGGATAATAAGCTTATTTTCTATTTTTACTCATTATAAGATCTTAATAAAAAGGTGGGGTAGATGTACTTATTTAAAAAGATCTTATTTGCTCTCCAACAGTTATTTAAAAAAAAAAATTAAGATCTTTTTTAAAAAAATTACCAAAAACTTTGGAAGAACTTATAAGCTCTAAAACATCTTTTAAGCTTAGCCAAACACTCTCTTAAATTAAATGGTCATTTTGATTTAATTTGAGGGTGAATTCTGATAATTCTAAAATTATAGGGTGCAAACTTACAATCCATATGAATTACAAGGTGCAAAACAAAATTCATCGGAGCTCCAGAACCTTCTAAACCCATAAATATTCTCTAAAACCCTACATTTGCATACAGAAAGCCCCAACTCAAAGCCTGCAATCATCTCTCTCGTCTCTCTCTCTCTCTCTCTCTCTCTCTGCCCGTACAAATCAATCTCCGAAAATGCACAGGCTGTCGAGACGTTCCGTCTCCGCTATCATCCGCGATGCAGCTAATCGACACCAACCACTCTCTTCCGCATTTACACTCATTCATCGTCCGGTAGCCTTTTCATCCTCTGTGTTTGTTTTCAAATTTTCGTGATTTTGTTTTTCAGTTTTCGTCATCGTTCATTTACTTCTCGTTTTATCTGTGTTTGGTTTTGTGAGTTCGATTCATTGGTGAAGTGAGAAATTAACCGAAGATCGGCTCCATTTTTTCAATGAAACGTGTGTTTTGTGCCTTTTGGAAATTGATAATAATTTGAAGAAAAAAAAATGGGTATTTAGACGGTCTATTTGACTTCTTCTGGTTAAGTTAGTTGTCATCAGCAAAGAGATGGAGAAGAAAAAAATGTGAAAGCACGCTATTTTATTTTTTATTTTCCCTTTTTTTTTGGTTAGCAAATTATTATCCTGATCAAATCAAATATTTAAGGGTTATGGTGTTTGAGTGTTTCTTCTTTTTTACCGATTAAAAAATTACAAATGTACTTTAATACTTGGAGATGCCTTGCTTTGTTAAGGTTTAGGGTGTATGATTTTAGGTTTAGGGTTTAGTGTGTTGTGTGATTTGATGTCTTATGTCGGTAATCATATCCTCTTAATATTGAAGATATTTCTGCGTAGAAATGTGAATTAATTACCTAAATACAAAAATGACAGTCATGAGAATGTTCTTTGATGACATTGTCCGCTTCCTAATGAATAAATACAAGCTTTGTGTCTGTTATTCTTTCTTGTGAATAACTTTGCTATTCCTCCATGTTGACTAGTCTGGTGAGAGTGATACAACAAAGAGATGGTGCTCTGTGTTAGCAACTGGCAGCAATGGTATTGGTGTGATAAAGCCATTTAACTTAAAAAGTGGGCTTGTTGTGGGCCGTCGTTATGAGTCAACTGCTGCTGCATCTGATGCCTCAACCCCTCCAGCTGAAAAGTTCGAGTACCAAGCAGAGGTAGATTTGAACTGAACATCATACCTTAGAGATTGTCATATTAACCTTTTGCTGATAAATGTTTGTATTGTGCTATTTGTGGCAGGTTAGCCGTCTCATGGACCTTATTGTGAATAGTTTATATAGCAACAAGGACGTGTTTCTTCGGGAGCTTATCAGGCATGTCTTTCAATCAATATGTGATCCTTTATTTTGGCATTATATGGGGATTTTATAAGTCTATAGACTGAATTGATCTGTCATTGCTGACGGTGCATTATTTTTTACATCAAAAAACTTTGTAGATATCGATATTGCAATAGAGTTTGAAGGTCTTTATGTCAAACAGCTGCATGGATATCGAAAATGCTCCTAAATTTTGATTTTTGTTAGGGAGGTTAATATGATATGGCATTAGGTTTGTTAATGCATGTGTAATGATGAAATTAACTGCCGTTGTGCTTCGTTTGTAATTCTGATAATTCATAATGACAATTAGCTAATTAGTATTGGCTAGTAGAACAATATCTGCTATATGTCTAATTATTTTGTCTAATGACTACATGATGTAATTTTATTCTGGAAGTGTGGATGGTTTTTGTATAATGTTAAAAATCAAATAAAGGAGCAAAGATATTCATCTGCATAGCATTTGCTTCAATATCAAGTTGTACAGAACTGGAGGTTTCTGGTATGTTGTAACCTAAGAGTCTATGAAATGCATTCTGACTTTCGATTGTTTCCTTAGTTTCTGCTAGAAAGGTGAAGATCCGCGAGGACCATCTATATGAATGAAAGGTTAATAGAAGTGAATGACATTTAGGAATTAGGATTTCAATTTTAGGGATTAATTATAACACCGAAGACTTTTAGGCTGAAAGGTTAATTATTGTCTCGTGTACACTTACTGCTCATTTTCTGCAATTGTTACATGAAAACCATTAATGACTGGCATTTGTATCATATCTACTTTAAAACTGCTTACTGTAAATATTTATCGTATAAATATTGTACTGTTTGTTAAAGTTTCTCAATTTTTTACGCTGCAAAACATTTCTTCATATTAAAAATACTCTCTGACATGTCTGTGGCTGATGAGTCCTCCATCTTTTCTGTTTGTTCTTTCGACTTCTTAACACTCTATTTATTGTCTGGAAACTTTGTTCTTGTGTGCAGCAATGCAAGTGATGCATTGGACAAGCTACGGTTTCTCAGTGTTACTGATCCCCAGCTCTTGAAGGATACATATGATCTTGACATCCGAATCCAGACGGACAAGGATAATGGAATAATCACGCTTACGTAAGTTTTATAAGCTATGAATACTTCTTTAATCTATATGGTCTGTCTTTATGAGTTATATGATTTACCATACAGAGATACTGGAATCGGCATGACGCACAACGAGATTGTTGACTGTCTTGGTACTATTGCACAAAGTGGAACTGCTAAATTTTTAAAAGCATTGAAGGTGCAATTTTTCGGTGATACTAACTTTTTATGATATTAATCTTTGACAGTCACAACGTTCATTTTTTTTAATCTCTTAAGGAGGATATTTACTGTTTTATACTGTCTTGTTTGACAGGATAGCAAGGATGCTGGAACTGATAGCAATTTGATTGGTCAGTTTGGTGTGGGATTCTATTCCGCGTTCCTTGTTTGTGAGCGGGTATCTATGAAACTGACTCCCTATTTTTTTTTCTTCTTTTCTTATGTTACCATGTCATTCTTATTTCGTCTTCCATTAAAAGGTTGAGGTCTCAACAAAGAGCCCCAAATCTGACAAACAATACGTGTGGGAAGGTGAAGCAAACTCCAGTTCCTATACCATCCGAGAGGAGACTGATCCTGCTAAGCTCATTCCCAGAGGAACTCGTCTTACTCTACATCTTAAGGTTCATTAATTAACACATCTCTAATACAATGTTTTTAGTTTTGTCTTATTCTGTGCTGAACATTTAAGCTTGTGTAATGCCTCTCTTGTGCATGTGATAGCGTGATGACAAAGGTTTTGCACATCCAGAAAAAATCCAGAAGCTTGTGACAAATTACTCGCAGTTCGTCTCCTTCCCAATTTACACATGGCAAGAGAAGGGATACACTAAGGAGGTAGGCCTACAAAAAAAATCCAATCTCCTGTATTGATTTGATCTAGCACTTTCTACTCTATCTGCTTTTATCTTATTTTATGAATTTAGATGTAATATGCTTCATCACAATTTTAGACAGTTAAATTATTTTAGAACCGTAAATGCCAGAACCCTAGTGTACACCCTATAGCACGTGTACAAAGGAATAGGATCAATCAGGATAGATTATACTTTGTTGTAGGCAGCTATTCCCCCCAATGTAGGTAAATCAGGAATAAATCATAAAATAGTAGGATTTTACAAATTGACTACCACATAAATTGTAACATTGTTGTAAAATCCTAAACCAGGTAAAATTGTTTGGAAATTGGGTCAAAATCAGTAAAACTGCAATGTGATTTTACCTTTTCAATTTAATTAGTTTGAGATTCGGATTTTAACTACCTTGATTACGCCCAGTTGAGAAGTACTTCATAACATTTACACTTTTGCAGGTTGATGTTGATGAGGATCCTGCTGAAGCCATTAAGGACGAACAAGATGGGAAAACTGAGGTACTGTTTTTAAAACTTTACCATGCATTAAGTATAACAAATATGTCCCTGTCAATTACTGAAAATTGTATAATGTGTTTGATATAGCAGAAAAAGAAGAAGACTAAGACTGTAGTTGAACGATATTGGGATTGGGAGCTTGCAAATGATACTCAGCCTATATGGGTGAGCCTATGAAATGCCATTTTACACTTTTCTTTGTTAAAGCTGCTCTCCTTCAGAGTTTAATGGTTCCTGTTTGATGCAGCTCCGGAACTCGAAAGAAGTCACCACGGAGGATTACAATGAGTTCTACAAGAAGACTTTTAATGAATATTTGGAACCTCTTGCCTCTTCACACTTCTCTACTGAGGTTAAACAGATCCCTATTAGCAAAAACTTATTTGTTGTTTAAAACGCTTCCGTTCAATAACTGTTTCTTACCTGCATATGTTTTTGGGTTTTACTTACTGCTAACATACTTTGGCGAATTCAGGACTTAGTAAAAAATAGTTATAGAGTTGTAGAAACCTCCAATGCAATAGAGACTCTTTCTGGCTGGTTTAGTCAACTAACCATTCGATTTTGTTGTTGCAGGGTGAAGTGGAGTTCAAGTCTATTTTGTATGTGCCATCAATAGCAGCGACAGGGAAGGATGACATAGTTAATCCCAAGACAAAGAATATAAGGCTCTATGTCAAACGTGTATTCATTTCCGATGACTTCGATGGTGAATTGGTGAGAAACTTGTAGGTTTTTAGGCGAGGATTGATAATTAGAAAATCCAGAAACCCAATATTCATTCACTCTTTTCTGTATTCAATAGTTCCCACGGTACTTGAGCTTCGTTAAAGGTGTTGTGGATTCTAATGATCTTCCATTGAATGTCTCGCGTGAAATCCTTCAAGAAAGTCGTATTGTAAGTACACTATATTATTGGTCTTCTTGCTATGGATGAATATACATCTGTGTAACTTATGCGACAGCATGATTTTAATGATTATTTCTATTTGCTGCCTTTTAGGTGCGCATTATGAGGAAACGTTTGGTGCGCAAGGCCTTCGACATGATTCTGGGCATAACTATGAGCGAGAATAGAGATGTAGAGTTCTTCCTTCTTGAATTCTCTTACATGGCATTCGTAGGAAGAATTTGTGTTGTTTCTTTGATATGATTGTGTTGCTATCTTAGTTCAATGTGATGTTTATAATGCCACAAACATCTGAAGATTACCTACAATGTTTCACTTGCCTTTGTGAATATATTGGCTTTACTCAACTAATTTTCTCTACTTCGCGCATATATCTGTTTCTGTACAGGACTATGCAAGGTTTTGGGAGAACTTTGGCAAACACATGAAGTTAGGCTGCATTGAAGATCGTGAGAACCACAAACGCATTGCTCCACTATTACGATTTTTCTCATCTCAGAGCGAGGAGGATGTGATCAGCTTGGATGAATATGTTGAGAACATGAAAACTGAACAGAAAGATATATATTACATTGCATCAGACAGTGTAACTAGTGCAAGGAATACGCCCTTCTTGGAGAAGCTTGTTGAGAAAGATATTGAGGTACTCTCCATCTGTTGACACGGAGTTGTTTGCTGTCCGTGTAATTTTTTCTTCCTAGAATGATTGATGACCACAATTATTCTGTGTCCAGGTTTTGTTCTTAGTGGATCCTATAGATGAGGTTGCCATCCAAAATCTGAAATCATACAAGGAGAAGAACTTTGTTGACATCAGTAAAGAAGATTTAGATCTGGGTTAGTCTGTGAAGAACTTCTCATTTAAATTCGGCAGTGTCCTTCTTGTTTCTGTTTAATTCTCTGAAACTCTGCGAGGAACTACTTCTGCATTTATAGCAGTTTGAATTTAGAAAAAAAATATAATTATGTTTCATTGGGTTGCATCTAATTTATGGATGTTTGAACTTGGGACTTACGGATTACGTTTCACCTCCCCTCAGCCCTCCTCTCTATTGTGTTTTATATTGTGACTTATTGAAGATCTATTTAATTTAATACACGTGTGCTTTCTTAATGTGTCCCCATTCAGTGCGCCTTCTCTATGATCTATGACATGTGACTATGGCTGATTATGGGGTTCCTGACGTCTTATCAAAATGTAACTATTATAGGTGACAAGAATGAAGAGAAGGAAAAGGAGATGAAGCAAGAGTTTGGACAGACATGTGATTGGATCAAAAAACGCTTAGGTGATAAAGTTGCAAGTGTTCAAGTCTCGAATCGTCTCAGTACATCACCTTGTGTGCTTGCCTCTGGGAAGTTTGGTTGGTCTGCTAACATGGAAAGGTGAGCTCTCGACCTTTTACTGAGGCCTAGTCCTTTTTGTCCTTTTTTTTGTTGAGAAAACTTTTATTTCATGGATCCTTGCAGAGTATAGTAAGGTCTACTACTTGTATATGTTACATCTATGAGATCTTTTTGTCGATCCATGTGTCTGTTTTAAACGAACCCATTGCAGGCTGATGAAAGCACAAACAGTTGGCGATCCCTCCAGCCTTGAGTTTATGAGAAGTAGGAGAGTTTTTGAAGTCAATCCAGAGCATCCAATCATCAGAACCTTAAATGTATGTATGAATAAACGGACTTGTTGTCAATGTTTTTGTAAATATCATCATCATCATTCTTGTAAATTTACATTGCAATTGCAGGTTGCATGCAAGAGTAGTCCAAATGACGAGGAAGCATTGAGGGTCATTGATCTCTTGTATGACACAGCTTTGATATCCAGCGGTTTCACTGTGAGTATTTCTTTCTCACTTCTCTGCCTTACAATTAGAAAATAAATCGAGCTTATAAGGATATAAACTAGACTCTGAATTTGTGGCAAGACTCATTTGGTGGCGTGATAAAATGCTTTATTGGTGTCTTGTGAAACTATCTAGCTATTCATCATTCGACCTTGTTGTATGTACTACTAGATGTAGTAACTGATAATATATGAATGTGGGTTGCAGCCAGAGAGCCCAGCACAGCTTGGAGGAAAGATATACGAGATGATGAATATGGCTCTTGTAGGAAAGTGGGGTAGTGATGGATTTCAGCAGCAGCAGCAGCAGCAGCAGCAGCAGGTAAACCCCACTGAGACGATTGAGGCTGAGGTTGTCGTTGATCCTGTTGAAGCTGGTGCTCAGAAATCATAGGTTGTCGATCCTATGTTGAGATTGATTTTCAAAATCACAGAGTAGACGTCTATTTGTGCTGTCAGATGAATAAAAAAATTACTGCAACACTTGTGTTTATGTAATTTTATTCTGATGGAGACGATTTCACAGCATTGTAGGCTATTTTGCTTTCCATTTTTATGAGTATGTTATCGTTACACTTTTTCATTTTTGTCTATACCCCTTTCCCACAAGCTCAAACTTGGCATGAAAGCCCCCTCAGCGAACACCCAATTCGGGTTTTGGATGGATTAAATTTGTTCTTTGTTTGTATGTTTTAGTCAATAACTCAATAACTACTAATCAATTATTAGTTTATTGTTAACAAATAATGTATTAATTTATTAACCTACAATTTAAACAATTATTTGAGAAAAGGAAAAAGACGGAGCTCTTAACCCCAGCTTGAGTGCATTTTTTAGGACGTTTCACAGTTTATTCCATGCCCGTTTTGGACGTGAAATAACAAAAATAGGATCCTTTTAAAGTTGTAGAAGAAAAAACAAACAACAAATTTTAAATGGTATTCCTAAAACACAAATGGGCAATATCACCCCTCGTTAATAGTTGATGAGTTGTTAAAAGTCGTTGATCCGGACTAATTTTGGCCTTGAGTCAAAGCCCAAGTCCAATTAAGTGAAGCCCGGATGATCAGACCCGACTTGGGCCCAGGTCAAGTTCAAGGCAGCCCAATACCACAACTATCATAATAGACCGCAGATGGTAATTAACGAGGTATAAAACCTACGAGATAGGATTCCAAGGTAATCCCACGCCTGACGAAGTAAGCATTACGTCGACAGTACGTCGGCATCTCGAAAGTGGAGCTGGGGACAATTCTGGGACGTAAAGGATGGGTGGCAGGCTTGAACTGATTGAGGAACAATGAAAAGAGCCAATAAGAACTCGCCATGTGGCCGAATAGACAGGATGACGGCTTTTCTATTTTGGAAATGTAAACAAACCCAAAAAGCCCCATATTGTAGTAGTATATATATACTAGGTCATGTATAGAGAAAAGAGAGACAGTTCTAGAATAAAAAAGGGAATTCAATAAATTGGACCACCCATATTATCTTAGGCACATTATCTTCATATGTTATTTAATAATCTTTCTTATCCACATTACTCTGTGATCTCATAAGCACTCAAATGTATGAATATTCAAACTAATGATAAGATCTAAACAATCTATTGAACATAACAAAAGCTATAAAACTTATATTATTTTGTATGTGGCTAATTTAAACCCCATCAGTCGTCTAGTTTGAAAATGTGCAAGTCGTTAGTTGGATATTCCCATCGTCTAGGAGGAAAAACCTCTATTGTGAAGGGGTTAGCGGAGGTTCCCCCATTTTCCGAATTCAACAACTAAAGATCTTCTACTACTAGAATTGAAGACGGGTTTCGGATCATGTCTGAATCCGTATGTAAGTTTAGATTAATTTATATCACTTCAATCGATAAATTAATGTATTTATACAAACTTTGAACAGAGAAATTATTACGAAAAGACATGAGAGAGAGAGAGAGAGAGAGAATTATTGAAGAAATCTGAAAGAGGAGATCTTTAAGCCACCATTTGAGAAAAACACCCTTCTATTTCATTTGCATGTTGGACCGTTTATTGCATTTAGTACCCATGTATTTACTTTAATTGTTAAGAAAATAATTCTACGTGTTATATATCAATAAGCACAAAAATACATCCCCACTACAATAATGGGACTATGGGAGAGGCAATATCAACCACATGATTAGTGGTAGATATATAGATATATATATATATCTGATATGCCTAATTGGGCCGACCCAATGGGCCTACTATTTCCTTACATACTGGGCCACGAGCCCAATATCGAAGACCACAATCACCGAGGCCCAATCACCTTCAAATAAGGTTTGGGCCCAACAATCTCATTTAAGCTATAAATAAAGGTTTGAACTCATTTCTCAAGGTATGTCTTATTATCTGAGCAATACTATCAAATGTATTCTATGGACTATTTCTATGATCAGCACGTTTGACTTGAGCGTCGGAGGGGTTTCCGCCGGATCAACACCCGGCTTAGTTCATGTGTTCTATGATCGCAGGTACCTCAGGATCATCAAGTTGTCGAGCTACTGATCCGCTTTGCTCTCCTAGTTCGTTTTCTACACTACCCCAGGTGATCTAAGTAATTAGCATCATCAATATCTTATAAATGTACCAATTGTGACACGAACATATTTTATCTAAATAACCATAATCATAATTAAAATGATTAAATGAGTGATATGTCATGATATATAATAGGTATTGCAGAAAATTTCTGAGATATAAAATATTAATGTTTGTAAAGTATGTTTTTGAAGAAATAAATTTAATTGACATAAGTTTGTACTGTCCATCATAATTTTAGATGAATGTATGCTTCCTGATAGGTAGTTGCAAGTTAGTACCTAGTATACCTTGGAAAATCTAATAAAAAACATGCTTAGAAGTCAAGATAAGCTATGATAACATAACATAATATTTGCGGGTCAACCCAACAAGTTACTGGGAATAACGAACATCAAATAAAGTCCAATTTTTTAGTTAATAACGACTAATCTGCCCGACCAAACGATTCCTATGTAACTAAACTAATTAATCTTGAATTAGGAACACTGGGAAGGAACTTGATCAGATCCATGAAAGGTTTCACCTTTAGTATTGGAGCAAGAAGCAATTGTCGGCTGTCCATTCGTTAAAGTGAGGTCGAGACCCGAGAATTCTATGTCTTGGCATGGCTTAGTTTTGCTGCATTTTATGTTTACTGCAGTTTCTGTAGTTGAGCTTCCCTTTATATCGAAGAACTTGACACCTTTTATCTCAACGGTCGACTCTCCGTTAGAGTTGCAAGATCCATGTGGACAATAGTATTGATCGATGATTATTGGATTCTTTACTTCGTTAATAATAATGTCTGAAAACGTAACATCTGAGACACGAGTGCTCGATGAAGAAGGAGCCCATGTTTTTATCCTCAGCCCATTGTCCGTCCCGTTAAACGTGCAGTTCCTGACAGTAATTCCAAAGACATCTTTTTCTTCCTTGTACTTCCCTAAGCTTCCGATGCTAATCCCATGGCCGGGCCCGCACCAAGTCCCCGTTATGTTGACATTTGTTGACCCTTCTCCCATAGACACACAGTCGTCTCCTGTGGCTATATAAGAGTCCATTATTCGTACGCCGTTGGAATTTCCAATGTGGATTCCGTCTGTGTTGGGGCTGTCTTCTGGAGCCAATATATTTACCTGTTTCACAACCACATTGTCCGATTCGTGGATGTGTACGTGGAACATCTTGCTGTTTATCAACTTTATGCCTTGTATCCTCGCATTCTTCACGTAGTTTATCTTCAACGTCTATAGTTACGTTTTTTTCAAATAATTAATTAATTGATGACAACAAATTTATACTATAATTAATAAACAAAGTTGATCTTGACGTAATTGTTAGTAAACTTACGGAGGGGGGCATATTGCGGCACTTTTTGTGACCTTCGCAGTGGGACCAAGAAGAGGCACCGTTGCCATCAAAGGCGCCGTTACCGGAAAGTTTTAAGAGATCCACCTTGTAAAATGTGATCCAATAGTCTTGATTACCAAGCGTACTATCATCCGAAGCTATTAATGTACCGTCTACGCGAAATAGTGTTTGGCCGTTGCATGGCCCTTTAAAGTCTGCGCTGCTAATAAAAAATGATCCGAATGGGACCGAAACTATGCCTCCATCAATTTCACAAGCTCTCTTCCATGCTTCCAGAAAACCCTGGGCCATCGATCATCGTACGTCGTCATCGTAAAACAACGTCATATAACATTACTAAAACTTCAACAAAAAGTAAGAATACTTTGATAAATTTAGATTTTTTACCTCTTTGCTATCTGTTTTCCCATTCGGGATGGCACCAAAATCAGTGACGATGAAATTGTTAGTTTGTGCACAGACATCATCAACCTTGCAAATAAACACGACCATGATCAAAATTAGAAACATCAACGGACAGATGACACAATTATTTGAATCCATGTTGTACATTTTCACTACTAGCTACTTTAAACTTAATTTGTTTATAATGAAATATATGAGACAAGAAAGGAAGACAGAGTTTCTACGTATATATAGTCTATAGATATGTATTCTTAGTTGATCTATATTGAGCCAAAATCATCAGCTAATTATGTCTATAAAATCTATAACATTGATTGAGTTCAGTTACAAAAAATCCTGTTCATTTTTAGTTTTTCAAAATTTATGATCGAATTGAATCATAATCAAATCTTTAACAAAAGAGGAGTTACTAAACGCAATCCTTTTGAGGATGGATATATGCTACGATAGTATATGGAATTAAGTCAAATTAATATCACATGTTCTGTTGGAAATTGGGTTTATCAGAATAATAATTGTGTTCTAATATTTGTTTAGGGCCATAAAATTAGATTCCATTGAGGAGTTACCATTCGTGTATCTGTTGCTTTCTTTCCTTGTTATGCAACATTTGTAAATTTTGTAACTGAATATGCATATATTATGCTCTTCATTTAAATGTAAAGATTAATATTATTTATGGGAGATGCCATATATATTATTTATTTACCAAATATATACACATATATCCATCCACACGCGCTAATGTTTTTAAAACCATAATAATGGGTATCAAACCCAAAAAATACCGGTTCCACGGGTTCAACCTATATATATATATATATATATATATATATATATATATATATATATATATATATATATGTTTTAATTCTTTTTATGTCATTTTAAATTACTGTCTTATAAAAATACATAAATAACTAATTAAGCATCACTATACATCAACCTATGTCATCCACATTTAACTTTAGAAACACAGTAAATGAATTGGTGCATGCATAGAATGTATTTGACAAAGAAGGAAGTAAGGAACATACTTTACTATATTTCAAAATGTTAATTAACTCTTCAATTTACATACTCTATGATTAATCTAGTAAATTAGAAAACATAATCATCATTCATATATATCATAGCAGAAGCTTGTCCAAAATTTATTTTTTGATCAAACAAGTGGTAGTAAAAACTAAGACATGATCTAATTATTAGATTTGGAAAACGAGTGTTGGAGGGTATTGCAATCAACCAAATAGGCAAAACCAAAAGCCATGTTCTTAAGAGTGGCCTCGTGTAATTCGGATGATGAGGTTGCGGTTGCATCGGTTGAGAAGAAAACTCTGAAACCTCTAACAAATGCATCTCTAGCTGTCGTCTCACAACACAAGTTGGTCATCACCCCGCTCACTATAACCTCCTCCACTCCCATCTCTTTCAGCCTCTCTTCTAAACCCGTCTCTGCATTTTTTGAGAGAGATTATACAACAATATATATATATATAACACAAACAAATTGGTGTTTTTTTTTCAAGAAGCTAGTAAAAGCCGATTTGTTATATTAATAAAGATCGTAGACAACATCATACATGGTTCAATTGATGAATTGAGAACTATATCGAAGAGCAAGAATGTGAGAAATTGCTACAAAAAAAAAGACATAAATCGTTCCCAGAGAGAGAGAGAGAGAGAGAGAGAGAGAGAGTATTGTTTACATATAGTAAACCAAAAGTTTATGTCACACATTTTTAATTTCTCTCAACTTCCGGTTTCCAAGTAATTCAGATCTCGTAGGAGCAATGTACGAACGGTAAACTAATTAATTTGCCGAACATGACAAAGTGAAGATAGTCCTTACAATGACTGCTAAATACTAGTATGATACAGATATTCAGCATCTAAAAAATTTATAAATACATATATTTTTCTTCGTGTTTATCCAGGAAAGAGAAGGAACAACGGGGATATTAAACTATACTAGTGGAGACAATGGATCGCGTCAATATCAATTATCAAGGGGTTTTACCACATGGAGATACATGCAGCTGCTGATAATGATGATTTGGTCAAATTGTGAGCCTCGAAAAGCAATTTCATGGTGTTTGAATATTTTGATAAGTTTTTCGTCTCGTCTCGTGTTTTGTGTCGTGATCTAAGTCTAACCAAAACTTTCTCTAGAACTGACCACTTGTGATTCTTGTAACATACATCTATACAACTCCTATAATTTTCTATCACTTGTTATAACTTTCTGTTTGGAAAAAAAAAAAAAGAAAGAATATTAATACATCTATCGATATTCAAATGCTCTGCGTCCATGATGAACGTACGATATTAGCTTCCTTTGATCCGAACAAGATGAATTAAATCCCCTTCTTTACTAATTTTCTGGATTGAATTCGTAAAGATGACAAAAAAGGAACATTTTATAAATGAAAAAAGAAAAACAAATTTGAAATTGGGTGAGTGATAATGGTAAATATACGTACCTCTGAAAGCACTGTAAGTGTTCTTTAGGATGACGGAATCAGAGTCTGATCGGTGCAAATCGGGGATGAGTTGGGAATCGGGGGTGCCGTCGATGATGATTTCGCCGTTCCACCACTCGTAGAGCATGGAGTTGTCGGCGGGGGACTTGTGGCAGTGGCGCGTGAACAATACCGGCACAGAAGAGCGTCGGCAGAGGTCGATTGTGGAGTTGAGGGCAGGTAAAATGGGGCGGGTTATGGATTCGAAGTGATTCTGGATGTCGATCACCAACAAAGCCACGGATTTCGGGTCCGGATCCCTCTTCCGGATCTCAAATTTCTTGTACGAATTCATTTGCTGAATGAATGTTAACAATCTGTACAAGTTCCTGGATGATGAAATTCGAGAGAAATACTTTTGGGTAATGTGTATGTACTAGGAGAATGACGTCAGCATTTCGATAAATGTTAATAGCATTGGATATTCACCAACCCAAATAATTCTTCCATAATCTTCTCCAATTGGGAGAACTATGAAGCACAGGCACGGATACGGGTGATACGCGTATACAAATACGGGATACGGTATTTCCAAAAAACTAGGATACGGACATGCGGGGATATGCGTAAATATTAAAAATATAAGAGTATATTTATAAATTATAAAAAATATAAGGGTACATTTATAAATTGTGTAAACATATAAGTTGCCAAATCGCATAACAGAACTGCCCGCCCTTGCTGCTCGTGTTTCCAGTCGCCGTTGCCGCTAGAGTTTTGGACTTTTGGGTGGACTTTCAAAGAAGACAGAGAAATTGTATATTATAGAGAAAATAATGTATATTTTTTTATTAGAGTTTTCTCTTAAAACATAAGTGAGCTGTGTCCCAACTTTTTTAAAATTGCGGACACTGTCTGATACGGGTGTTCGAACCGTGTTTGGGCGTGTCCGATTGTCGAGGTATTGGATATGGGGATTTTTTACCTTCTAGAAGTGTCCGGCAGTTTAGATCCGTAATTAAAAAGGCACACACTAGGGCATCGAGGCTTGGTTTCAGGAAAAATCCCTAGTGCTTAAATCAGTCCACATTCGAGAGGAAAATATTGAGAGAATGTAAGCAAAATATTTTACAGCCAAATGATAATTAAAAATTGCCTGTAATAATAATTCAACTATTTATATGCTCGATTAATTTAATCTTTAGACTTTGGTTAATAGTTGTAACTCATACTTATAATTGTAAGTTTTGGGCTTCACTATGCTTCTAGTCCAAGTACGTCACTTTGGTATATCAATATTGAATATTTCATGCTATTGAAAAATAATTATTTCAGTGTTGTTTAAAACATATTTAGAGGGTGTTTGGTTAAACTTAATTTTAACAGTTGATAAACTGTTAAGTCTGATAAGATATTTTAAGAGCTAATAATAAGTTGTTACATCTTTTTTGTCGGATTATTTTTTAGAGTGTTTGGATAATAAGCTTATTATCTATTTTCACTAATTATAATATCTTATATAAAAATGTGGGATAGATGTACTATTTTAAAAAGATCTTATTTGCTCTCCAACAGCTTATTTTTAGAAAAAATAAGATCTTTTTTTAAATATTTACCAAACACTTTGAAAGAGCTTATAAACTCTAAAACATATTATAAGTTCCTTTTAATATCTTATAACCTTAGCCAAATACCCTCTAATGAGATAAATGTTATACAATCATTTTATGACTATTAAAACAGATATTTGATGAGTACACACGCTAAAAAATAAAAATCCAACTTTCAGAACATCTTATTCTTTCAAACCCTTTTCCTACAAAATTTCAAGGTACTATAAAATAATTTTGCACCATTAATTATTAAGACATGAGTTTATCGAATTTAGAGGATAATACAATTTAAAATGAGGTAATTTTTTCTTGAAATCTGTGATTTTTAGGCAGTTTCCTAAGTCATTTTTTTGACTAATTTTGCTTTCATCCAAACAAAATCCACCCAAAAACTCCTACACTTTGAGTAGAAACCCCTATTTTTTAATATATGTAGACAACTTTTGAATTTTGAAGATTGTCTCAATTAAATTGGAAAAGTAAAAAATACTAATTCAAATTTCAAATTTAAACAACACTGCATGTAAAGTTTAAATGTATAAGAGTGAAATAATTACATGATTTTTGTTTAAAATTTGGGGTTAGAAACTTAGAAGAATGATAAAGCGGTGCAAGGGATTAAAAGTCAGCATTAAAAATATATTGCGTTTACTGAAAGTCGTCCGGTATTTGTGGTTTCAGTTATTAAAATCAAAATACAAACACAAAAAAATTAAAATATGTATGTGTATATATACATAGGGTAAATTACAAACACCCCCCTGAGGTATGGTCAAATTACAAAAAACCCCCTCTTGTTTGGATAATTACATCTACCCTCCTCAACTATGATTTTTTCTTACACCTCCACCCTTATTGTGCCAAATTCAATATAATCATCTAGATTCCGTGGAATGTGCTCTAGTTTGTATTCGTTTTGTGTAAAAATACAGTTTCCGATGCACTACAAACTGATATATACAAGCTAAAAAACGCATATTATGATCATCTTACTTCATAATGTAGAGTTTGAATGATATAAAACGGGTACAAAAGTGATAATATTTCATATAATCTCGAAGATTCCACTAAATTTGAAGAGCTGAGGGGTGGTTGTAATTATCCAAACAAGAGGGGTGTTTTTGTAATTTGACCATACCTCAGGGGTGTTTGTAATTTACCCTATATACATATACAAAACACATTTTACATGATCATTATTATATTAATATTTGTAAACATAAATAACAGTTGAAAAAAATGAACAAGATCGATGTGTGGGAATTTTGAAGAAGCCGTGCCGTTTTGGGCGTTAGGCTTAGAAGACTAAGTAGTAATATAACTTGCTCCGCAATTCATCTCTCTTCTTTCTAAATTTACATTCCAAATGCATTATTTTAATATTTTTCATCAATCTATGCCCCATCTATTCTTTCATTTTATATTCTCTTCTCAAGTGTATGCACCATTTTTTCTTTTCTTTATTTTTATTTTATTTTGGAATTTTTCTTTCTATTTCTAATTTATAAGAGGAGTTTAGAAAAAAAGAAATATATGGGATTGTGTATAAGTTTGTTTTCTCAGTAGAGAGGAATTTGGTACAAGTTTAGAGGGGATCTGTAGTCTGTACAATAATTTATACATTTTGACTTGAAAATTCTTTGTATAATTAAGTTTAGTCACACATTTATTATTGTCAAATACACACTGTTTGACCCAAAAAAAAAAAGTAAAGAAAATTGGGTGATAAAAAGAAAAGAAAAATAACATATTAAGATGTAAGTAACAAGTTTTCAAAAACCAAGAACGTTTTGTAAGCCTTAAAACTGGGATTTCGAGTTCCGCTCGTGTAACAATTGATAAAAATAAAAGTCATGAATTTCTGCAAAAGAGCACATTTTATTTTAATACCCTCTGATTTCGGTACGAAATCTTGAGATTAGTAGTTTCACACATTAATCCCCATAAATGCATTTTAATTAAATGAAAGATAAAGGTATGACCATAATATACTTATAGTTGAGCAAAATCTATCTGAAATATGCTGTTATGAAAAAAAGATAGTAATTATGAGGAGGAGTTCATTATTGTCATCTCCAAATGTTGGTGCCTTACTTCAAATCAAGATTCTTTCATGGTTAGCTTTCAATTAATTCATTATTTTTTTCAATTCATAATTTCTCTGATCACATTCACATATATAATATGGTTGTTACCTCAACGTACAGGAGCCAAGAAACCGGCAGTCCCGTCTGCATTCGTGTTCGTATTGCCGATAGAACCTTCAACCTACACAAGGTAATTAACTAATGAATCAATCATACACTGTATGAAATATAAAATATGATTGGATCTGATATATATATAGTGTTGCATAAATTTTTATTGCAGTATCCATTGACTCGTAAGAGCGGGTACTTGAAAGAAAAGCTAAAGGAATCGAACGAGGTGGAGTTGCCTCCCGATTTCCCAGGTGGGCCAGAAACCTTCGAGACCATAGCACTATTCATCTATGGTTCGTCGACATTAGTAGATCCATTCAACGTGTCGTCGCTAAGATGCGCAGCGCAGTTTCTCGACATGACAGAAGAATACATGCCCGGAAACCTATGCGACCGCTTCGACGTATATCTGAACCAAGTTGTACTCCAAAGCTGGAACGACACCTTAATTGTGCTCCAAAGCTGCCAAACACTGCTCCCTTGGTCCGAAGATGTTCTCATCGTGAGCCGATGCATCGAGACACTTGCTTTCATGGCTTGCATGGAGATTCTCGATCCCGAAAGGAGAAGGGATCACCCTGTTATTACATTGGAGTCTTTGTCTTGTATGCCTAATTGGTCCGATCAAACGGTGATTAAAGAAATTATTAGCCGAGATTTGTGGATTAAAGACCTTATTGCTCTTCCGTTTTCATTCTTTAAGAGGGTAATTGGATCTTTGAGACGACAAGGTATGAAGGAGAGATATGTGAGCCCCATAATACTTTTCTATGCACACAAATACCTGATCTCCAGAAACAACCGAAGTCACGAGGGGACTTTCGACGATTCATTGAGAAATGTCACGAGTGTTAAGCTGCAAGGGGTTATTGATTTGCTGCCTGTCGCAAGTAAAGTGATCCCGATCGGTTTTTACTTCTCTTTGCTCTCTACTTCTGTTGATCTTTGTCTGAAAAATGAGTGTGTGGCAAAGCTGCAGAATCAGATAGTCTCCGTGCTGCATTTGGCTCGGGTACAAGATTTTATCCTACCAAATGACGAGGATGGCACTAAGTTGTCCATAATGGAGACTATATTTTCGACGTATTTGTCCTGTAATAATAATAATAATAACTTGGATTCAGATTCTACTCCTACTATAAGAAACAACTTTGTTGTTGCACAACTATGGGACGAATATCTAAATCAGATAGCAATAAATTCAGATTTGAGTTGCAAGAGATTCATCAATCTCATCGAAACAGTTCCGATTTCCGTTAGGCAAACACATGATCATCTCTACAGAGCATTAAACACTTTCTTCCAGGTAGACTCTTGTCATTTTTTTCTTTTCCAATTTTATTGTACCTTAAAACCCATACTTGAGTTTTTTTTTTTTTTTTTTTTTCGATTTGCAGTCACACCCGAATTTATCCCAGGAAGAGAAAGGGTTGGTGTGCAAGCATCTAAACTGCCAGAAACTATCACAACATGTTTGCATTGAAGCCGTTCAAAACAAGATGATGCCGTTGAGACTGATAGTTCAGGCGCTTTTTGTGCAGCAATTGAACACTCAAAAGGATTTGAAAGAATGCTCAGACTCGTTTAGGTATACAAATGGTGGAGAATGTTCTGGAAGCCTCTCGAGCTCAATATATGCAAACTCCCAAAGCCAAAATATAGGTGATAGTCCGTATATGAATGGAAGTGAAGGAGGGAGCAGGCCACTTAGCTTCTTCATGAACAAAGATTCATCTATGCTAATTAGGCCTCACGATCAGTTGATTATGAGTTCCGATATCTCGATGAAAGATTATGAGTCTGCGAGTTTCAGAATTCAGACTCTTGAGAAGGAAGTCTTGTCGTTGAAGAGAAGACTTCAGTCGCAAAAAAAATCAAACAAGAATGACAAAAGTAGTTGGAAGAAAATCGAGCCGGTTTCGGGAAACATTAGAGCACATAGCGTGGAGGAAAGAAGACTGAGCAAGAAGAAAAATGGTGGGGGACAAGTTAGTACAAGTTGCATAGGGACTGCGAATTTTGCTTCACAGAGGAAATATGTGAATAGATTACTAAAGGTACTACAAAGGATAAGTTTGTTTGGTAGAGGGAGATCATCCAAGAGAGATTAAGGCTCGTCGATAGATAACTGCTACCATATATGCATAAATATTAATCCGTCAAACGACTTGTCTGTGTGTACTCTCGCTTGTATCAAATATATGTGATCAGGAATACGATTAACGAACTCATATGTAACAATTGCAGAATATCATCACATGAACAACAGCATCCAAAAATGTAATTAATGCAAGTATACGTTAAATAGAATGAATTTCTTGACTAATTCGTATATATGCATTCACTGATTTGGATAGGGGTTCGTTGGTTTAGAAAGTTCACATCACTGCTACTTCTAGAAGCGGAAGATATTTCTCTAAAGCAGCCATGAAATTGGTGTACCAGTGATGGACTTAGGCATAGGTAATAAAATTCTCTAGAAAAGTAAAACGTAACCGTACTAAAAAATAATAATCAAACTGGAATTGAATATATCTCAAGTATACATCACAATACCCACCCATGTGAATATTTATACATACATACATACATACATATAGCAATCTATCTACTCTCTCTTGCTATTACAAAACAATAGCAGTACTAACTAACAACACAAGAGAAATAATAAATAATCAAAATGAAATATTTGTAGTAAATTATCTAAACATCATAACCATTAGACCCTCCTCCATTGATTCCATTGGCAACCCCTCCGTTGGTTCCATTGGCAACCGAGTGTGGATATTTATCAGAGGCCGAATTGCCTTTTCTCTTGAGGACGACAAACCATGTGAATGCTTCCAAGACAAGAGCAGTGGCTCCGAGGAATATGAGAACACCAATGTATGCGTTTTTCCATTTCTTCTCAGGGTCCAGTATGTCCAATCCCTCAAAGATGTTGATTATGCTCAATATGATCACGCTGTATCCTATAGCGTAATGGTACATGTTCCAATACATTCTGTATTTATGATCCGGCTTTGGCCTCAAAAGCAACGCAAACACCTGGACGACAAAAATAAGAATGAACGATGTAAGAATTGAAACCTCTATACATATTTGTATCTTGTTTGTTATGAATGGACAATGGAGGGTGATTATATACCTGAAGTGTTGCTAACGTGAACATGGTGATGCCGATGTTCCTGTGGGTGGTTTGTTCGATTCCGGGAGAATCACTGCCGAGTTTGAGGCCAGTGCCCCAACCGGCAACCCCAACTATGTAGGCCGATACTTGGCATGCCACGTGCAGGTAAAACCACGCTGGATTTGCGGATTTGAACACCTTCAAATACCTCGCCAACATTGCACCAATAGGCATCAAAATACCCCAACTCACTACATTCAGCACTCCATGGACCTAAATGAAAATTAGAAGAATTTAATTAATTTTACCCAAAATATTAATGATCAAAACATATTTATTATGAAAAAACAAAACATACATTTCTTTTGCGGTTTCTTGATCCTCCGGTGGCTGCTCCGGTGTCTACGGTGAGTCCAGAAGCGAAATCAATTGTCCCAAAAGATGCCAAATGCCCTGCATCTCTAGGGTGTATGACAGGGGTGTTGCCGGAGAGATCACCGTGTTGCCAAACTTGAGTAAAGCTGGTGCTGCTGCCGGATGGAAGTTCGATGGTGGCGTATATAGTCATCTGGCCTCCCGAGAATTCAGCGGCGATCCTCGGAACCCTGAAGCTCAAAGGGCCCTCTTGAAGGGTAGTTTCGTAGTTGGAGATTGGAGAGGTGTAAGCATGGACGAGGCCACTTGAGTTGTGTAAGGCAACTAAACATTGTGCACCGACCATCGCTCTTGCGTTTGGGTTTAGAGACCAAACAACCCAATTGGAAGGCGTGATCGATGTGTGCCGGTATGCGATATCGATCGTGCGATTGGTTTGATGGTAGTTCCAGTGAAGAAACGAGTTTAGTACCGGAAGATCGTTGCATGTAGTGTAGATGTTGTTGTTGGTGAATGTGTAGTTCGAGCAGCTCCTCTGGCCATAAGAAGATGGAGTGAAGAGAGATATGATCAAGAAGAATGCAAACATGACAATCTTGAAAAACTTGTCCATCTTCTTCTTGTAGTTGTGAATTAAGTTATATGTTTTGATCAAAATGATTTGAATCCAAAAGTTTGGTTTGTGTGAGGTTTTATAGATAAATGGTATTAAGTGAAGGGAAAGAAGAAGAAAAGTATGTGATGTTTGTTTGTAGGTGAACAATATTTTGATTTGAGATATTATTATTAATGATTTGACTACAACAACAGCATCTTCTTCCTTCTTTGTATATGTGTGGAATTAGTCTATGGAAGAAAGTCCTACTTGGAAATAAGGAATTGGCTTCACATTATTTGGAAGCAGCTACGAAATTCATACCCAAAGACTTTTCCCTATGTTATATTGTATTATTATATAGCCAATTAATTAAATATATTTTCTTGGTTTTTGCTCATTGGTCCCATCTATTTTCTTGATTTTACACTCGGTCTCTACATCTTGTTTTCATTGAACGAGTAAGCAAAACAGCAGTCTTGGTCAAAAAGGAAATTCATTGAAATTTATGAATATTATATTCCTATTTTATTTTTAGTTAGATTTCTCGTCTTTAATTTAGTACTTATTTATGTTACATCAAATTGCTAAATAAATTGCGTTATACTCCATCCTTCCCATTTTATTTGTCTTTCTAGAGATATTTTTTTATTTCAAAATAATTGTCACTTTACAATTTCAATGACACATTTATTGTGTTTTCTCAAATTTGCCCTTGCTACTATTAAAAGAATTAATGATGGAGCAATAAATAAGAGTGGTTTTTTAGTCATTTTATTATGATTTTTGTAGAATCCATGCACATTTATTGATTTTCTTAATACGTGTGCATGAGCTCAAAACGACAAATAAAATGGGAAGGAGGGAGTAATGTTTTTCTTTTGTTAGTATCAATAACATATTAACATGTAATAAACCTTCTCTTTTTTTTTTTAATAAGGGCAGCAGAATTTTTTTGCCCTTTTTTGCTACTTCCAGATTTATTTATCTTATAAAATCAGACTTACTTGTTCAACTACTATAAATTAATAATGTTGGTATTCATTATGATTTATGGGCCGTATGGCTACTCATTCCTATTGGTAAATTATTTGACAAAGTCGTCCTTATTTGAAATGTTAAATTTCCAATTATTTATTGGGCTTATTTTATATACACCACATGTCTAATAAACCAGGGATAAATCCAAATCAAAATCATCATTTGACATAACCTCTTAAAGAGGCGAAAGTACTGCACTGCTCTTATATGAAATTTTCGACAAAACTGCATTCAGCATTTCTGGTTTTGCATTTAGCATTTTCGATGATTTATTTCTTTGTATATTTTTTTTTATTTTTTTTAAAAACCTATTTGTTTATTTTATTATTTTTTATTTATATATTTTTTACTAATATTTTTTTAAAACAATATGTTTATGTACTGAAAATAAGTACATGTAACTATAGTAAATTATAGTCATTCGTAGTTATTATTATTATTTTTGTACCTATATTTTTAGTCGATCAATATATACACACACAAATACTGACTTATACAAAAGAAATTTATAAACTCTAACAACAAAAATTTAAAAATTCAATATTTATATTATAAATCACCTCATAACCAATAAAAAACAAATTGAAAATACACAAATATATGCATATGTACTAAGTAATGTGTAGTAATGTACAATAATGTATACATTATGTTGAACAATGTAACTTGAACCAAATTTTTTGACACCTTTAAGGAGAGGATCAATGACTTTCATTAAGTTGCAATTGCAAAATCAAAACAAAAAAAATATTTTAGTGCAAATCAACAAAAATTGGAGAAACATCAAAATACTCAAAAATTAACAAACACTAAGAGATCGAGTGATAGAGAGAGAAGCCATAGCTATGAAATGCTACGAATTTTAGACCAATGACTCATCACCCAAAAAATGCCTCCTACCAAAGGTATTAACATGTAAAAATATAATAATATTTATACATTAAAAAACTTAATTTAATCTTACACTTATTGAAATTATAAATGCAAATAGCCGTAGCCTTAATAAATTTATATGTGCGATGCAATGCACGATACATGCATATTTCTAACTGGCAGTCACATTAAAATATGTACATACAAATCTTTCAGAAAAGTAAATAAAATATAATTGACGTTATAATCACTTCGATCTATTTTATTAGCACTAAGCAGTATCTTTTAATAATCATAATCATGTATTATTGTAATATATAATGTGTTTAGCGGTCATCAAATCTGGAGTAAGTTGAACGCGCTGACCGAATTAGAAAACTTGCACTAACTTATCATCTCCGGAGTTAGTTGAGCTACACTCACGCGGGCTCGAATTAGAAAACTAATTGCATGAAGCATGGTGCTAACAATAATTTTATGAAAGTACCCTCATAATTGAGGCAAGGACATGATATTATTTAGTTTTGCTTAAATTCCCTAGCGATGTATTTTTACAACTACTACTCTAATAATTTTGTTAGTTAAAAGTATTTCACCATCTCAAACGCTGCAATTCTAGAGTTAATTTCAGAAGCGGACCGTGGGGTACTAAGGTGGGAGGTTGAACTTTCGATAAAAATAATAAAAATATAAAAAACATAAAAGTAAGTAAATAAATGAAGCTCATTTCTTTTGACATTAAAGTAAATATGGAAAGGACACCTAAAAAAAAATATGCTATACGAGAGATGAACTATCAACATTGGATGTGGTTATTTTTTTCGACAATTTTATAAAAGTACATGAATGGCATTTATATTCAATCGAGTTGGGTCGATTCATAGACACTAGAACAAGAACCTATATTAATTTTTTTAAAGAATCCAATAAATTTCAAATGTAAAAACTCCAAAATAAATTTTAAATGTTTTTAAAATTGTAACTCATTAAGATACTTCAATAAAATTGTAATATATTATTAAAGAATGAGAAAAAGTTATAAAAGCTAAAAAGTGAGAAAGACATGCAAGCTTTTGATAATTGACTTGATGATTTCCTTCACTGGTGTAAAGCAGTTGTAAATCCATGATTATATTATGTGGAGAAAAAGAGAATAATAGTACAAGACAAAGACATTGTTTGGATAAGATAAGATTAAATAATCTAATGGAACTTAATTATTTTATTGGAGCTCACGACGTCCAACAAAAAAAAGAGTCACTAATTTCTCAAAAAAATGAAAAAAAAAAAAACTACTAGAAGGCAAAATATGTTAAGATAAGTCATGATTATATAATTTTCGCGGGTCGACTCAACAATTTATTGAGATACCAAACATTAAATTAAATCCAACTATTTAGTTAATTATGGATTATCTTGTCAACAAAATCGGGTCTAAAGGGAAAAAATATTAGTGCAATAAAACTCCGTGCACCATATAATCATTATCTTAGTAATCATTGAGTACACCATATAATCAACCACATCTATATATAATATAAAAAGAGGATCTATGCCCTCAATGATTGACATGTGGCAAATGAAGATGTCATTTTTGAAAATTGCTTAGTTGGAGTTCAATTGCTTAGGTGGATTCTTCAATTTGTGAGTTGTCAATTTCATTTTGGTATGTATTTAAGTTATTTCCTATTTAATATTTATACACTCATTTAAACAATTACAACATGTATATATATTATTTCCAAAGTTAATATTTTATAAATTCGAAAAAAAAATCTTATTTATATTTTCATTATTTCAAAATATATTTATTGAAAAAATTCATGATACTCAATTTTTTTACGAATATTCAAATAATTTTTAGAAAAAAAAATATTTTTTTGATATTCAAATATTAAAATTAAGGAATACAATTGTTTTTTTTTTCGAATTTTCCATATTTTGGAATATTCGAATATCCAACCCATTAAAAATAATTATAAAAAAAAATATTTTATTTTTTTAATTGTACTATTTAATCTATATATTGAACATTACCACATATACTTATATTCTTTAAATGTATTTAATCTATATATACATTCGAAAAATATTTATTCTTTAATGCATAATATTCATTTTTTTATATTATGTATATATTTTCAAATTTTTTTTAAATAACGTATATATTTTTTAATTTTAAAAGATTTTGAATTTTTTTGAATTCTACGCAAAACAAATTCGATTTTTTATTATAATAATATTCATAATCTTTTAAAATAAATTTAATGCATTAATATATTTTATAAATTTAGATTCATGTATTTATTATATTTTATTAATCATTTATATTTGTTATCTTTTAGAGTTAAATATCATTTAATTTAGGGTCTATTAGATATAACCCCCTTAAACATTCAAATAATAGGGGTAGACCCAAATTTAAATTTGCCATTTTGATAAAAGCCCAAGCTTTTCGTAATTACATAATTACCCTCAATCAAATCCCACAAATCCCGTTACTTTACCTTTTTAAAATTAATAGACTATCTCATATCTTTTAATAGACTATCTCATGTATCTAATTCGACTATGGGTTTAATTAATTGACTATTGGAAAAATAATAATATATATGGAAACTGAATAATATGTTTGTTTGAAATACTAATCAATTAGGGTAATTTTCCTTATTATATGAAAACGATTAGGGTAAATAATAATATATATGAAAAAATAATAATATATATGGAAACTGAATAATATGTTTGTTATACTAATCAATTAAGGTAATTTTCCTTATATCATGTAATAGACTATCTTATTGATCTAATTCGACTATGGATCTCGTTAATAGAGTATGGATCCCGTATTATTCAACCACATAGTATATTAATAATTTCAATATAGTACATTAATCTGCTGTGATAGTATATTACGGTTATAATATTGATATGAAATTGTGTTACAAACAATATACCACTGAAATGACAAGAACATTGAGAACAACACCAACGTAAAGTATTCCACATAACCAATAAAATAGTACATTAATAATCTCATAATTTCAATCTAGGGTTTTGATAAAATACATAAAACACATCATAACACAATCAAACCAATATGTCGAGTTAAAAAACTCTAGTACATTAATAATCTCATAATAGTATAATAAAATGATACTGGTAGTATCATACGGTATTCATAATAGTATACTACTGTATTACAACGGTTTAACACTTAACCGAAGTTACCGAGCCATTACATCGTAAACACCTCTTTATAGCAACCAACCCACCAAACCTCAACAAAAAATCCGTACGAAATTCGCCATCGAAAAAACCTAAAATCATGAAACAAAATTAAAAATGCAGAATACTAAAAAATAATTAAATAGACTGCAAATACATTTGAAATGATAATACATTAATATCATCAAAAATAAACTTAAAATGCAAAATTCATACGCTAAATTAAAAAAGACTACGAACTATATTTTAATGTACTACCCAGCACACTTAAATCGGCTGTTATAAACAAATAAACCAACTATCGATCGGGATAAAAACATGAACTCGACCAAAGCGGACAATTATTCCGATTATTGCATAAACCAACTACGAAGCTCATATAAAACAACTCTGGTCCGATCTGCGTGAACCATCCTCTTCTAACTCTGTCAATCCTCTTCCAAACAAACATCATCGGCAAAAAAAAAACGATATATATATGACGGAATAATTTTGTTAAAAAACGTTCTACTTAATAGAATCAAGTATCAACACAACTCTTAAAAATTTCTAACCACCGTACAAGACAATCATGGACATTGAGCAAAAAATAAAAACGAATAACGCATTCATACCCGCTTAACAACGTCCAACAACAAACGCTCAAAAATCGATCCTATTTCCACGACGATGCAGAAATCTTCAATGACGATAAAACCCGCTGGAACGATGAAGAGAATCTTCAAAAAATATTGTACACGATTTGATATAACGGCCAATGATCTCACGTAAATTTATTCCGTGATTTTAGGCAACGTATCAGCAAATCTCAAATCACGTATTAAAGGAAATAAATGCTGTTTAATAATAAAACAGGGGTATTAAAGGGAAATTATATAATATATTTTGCCAAGTTGGCAAAATTGGGTGTATCTCAAAAAGGGGAAAAAAAATTGGATCTACCTCATTAGAAAATATGAACAAGGGGGTTTTCCCTAATAAACCCTTTAATTTAATTATGTCCATTTATAGTAAATATATCAATTTATATTGAAAGAAGGTTTGTCATATCAATCTATACATATCAATATATATCATCCGGATATATATATATTCCACATACTATTTTTTTAATTATATATAACAACCATCTATCTATTTATTTATATATATAATTTATAAAGACAAGATACACAATTGGATATTTCACATCTCTAATTTTTACCCCAGTTTTTTTAACACATTCCATGGAATAATTGTAAGTTAAGTTACACATTCCATGGTATTTACAATTGTATTTTTTAACTTACAATTATTCCATTTTTTTTATTAATGTAGTTGACAATTTACAGATTCAATTTTTATAATCATCCAAAAAATTCGATTTTTAATTATTATTTTCATATTTATTTGTCTATTTTCATTACTTTGTAAATATAACCTTATTTAGCATTCTTTTTTATTTTATTTTATTTTTGTTTTTTAATTACTTCATTCATTTTTTTTATATCATTCTTTTACACACATTTATATATATATATATATATTTCATTTTACTTTTATTTTTCCGGGTTCTCATTCAATAAAAAATCGAAAAATGATATATAAACTAAATTCATTTTTTAAATAAATTTTAATCTTAATTATCATTTTCATATTTATTTGTCTATATATTTTTGTATTGATTGTTTCTGGATTCTCATTCAATAAATATATTTTTTTCCGGATTACTTTTACACTCTTTATATTTCCCTATTTATTCCATTATACTTATTTTTTCCGGATTCTCATTCATTTTTAAATAATTTCAAATTCAAATAATTTGTACATTGATATTGCTTTTAATATTATTGATATTATTACCATATTCAATTGATATTCTCTATTTTCATCATGCAAACACAGGTATATAAACCCCTACAACTTCAATCCATTCCACTACTGCATTTCATTCAAATTAAACGTATGACATTGTGCATTTTTTTGTTTTCTATCGTCTATTTGTTGTATTTTCCGATTTTTTTTTATTGTCGTCTTTATCTCTTTTCGTTTTTCGTTGGTATCAACATATATAAAATATATATTTATAATCTATTAATATATATATGTTTTTCTTTTCCAGATGAATATGATGTCAACCTATGAATCGGAGATTTCGGTAAGAGACCATTCATTGATTATTGGTTTCAATATGATCCAATCATATCGTTTGCGGAAATATTTATGTGCCAAAAGTTATAAATGAATGTTAGATTGGGGATCGAATGGATAAATTAATAGTTATGATTTGAAAAAATTAATCATATTGACTTCTTCTTTTTTGGTGAATCGCCGACTAAGTATCGATGTTACAAAACATAAGACGACTTATTTTAAATAGTGTGTTCGCTTAGAAAATTTCATTAGAGCTTCAACAAGTTTATCATAGTTTATTTATTTATTTGTTTTAGTTGTGTATCCCTTTTCTTCGTTACTCATGTTGAAGTCGTTGTTCCTTTGACAGAGTTTATGTACAATGATTAAATAAGTTCTTTAATTGTATTTGTGACCTCTGAAAATAAAATATTTATAATTTGTACATTAATTTATTTATTAATTATTTACCACATCGTCCACAAAATTTGTCTTTTTTCCATAGCTTGATTGGTTATTTTGTACTGCATTTGAAGATTTCCATTTACTATCCACAAAATCCGACTTTTTAATTATTATTTTCATTCATATCATTGTGTAATAGATAAATCTTGAAAATATTGACAATTTACATCTGCTCATTGGTCCACATTAATTACATATTTATATTAATATCAATAATAATATAATCTTCTAATTTATTTAAACCTAAAAGATATTGTTACATTAACCACATCATAAATCCTATAAATACTCACTCCATTGTTATCACTCATTTATTCGTTTGCTTTTTCATTATGACGTCCTTATATTTTTTTTCAATGTTTTGTGGTTTGTAAATATTATGATATTTCATTTCCATTATTGTAATACACTTTTATTTGTTCTTATTTTTTATTTTCATGTTATTGTTGATATTCTTTTTTCCATGGTTTTTTGTTGTTATTTTTTTTAAAGTTGTTATTGATGTTAATTGTCCATTTTGATAACTATGTATATCTTTTCCATTTCTTCTGTTTTTTTTTTGCGTACCATAATACACTTAATATGTTGACCTTACTGCAATCTTGCCTTAATATAGTTAAATTGTGCATAATCATGAAATCAATTGATAATATCCTCTAATCATGCACAGTTAATACATATTATATGGAAATTTATATTCATGGTTATGAAATTATATGAAAATTTGTATACATAAGCTTTATAAGAAAAAAAGCGCAATTATGTTATATATGTGATTATACTATAATTATTCAATTCTAAAATTTCATAAACGAAATTTTATAATGGTAAACTGATAATTTATATTTTTTAAATGATTGTTTATTTAATTATTTTTATTATTTTG
Source organism: Erythranthe guttata (assembly GCF_000504015.1). The sequence continues at coordinate 1,603,930 of NW_012192922.1, forward strand.
ACAAACCCAAACTCACTTATTGAGATAAATTATTTATACAATATCTGTTTTGTTACTAAATTTAGACAAAATATAATGGATAAATTTTTTTATACCAGTAAAATATTTTTTTTTTTCATTTTTTAAGTTATATTTTGGTGAATTATGTGTGTTGAAATTCTTAAATTGTTTCGAAAAACATAAAAAAATATTTAAATATGGATAAATAATTTTTAAAATATTTATACCGTTACCACCACGGGATACAAGATTTTATAAATTGGGTGAACGGCATTTGATAATGGTAAAATTAATAATTTTCATTTTTTTCAAAGTTATGTTTTGGTGACTTATGTGCTTTGAACTATTTTAATATCTTACACGACGAACTTAAGCTCATTTAAATTACGACAAATAATTTTTAAAATCTATATTTCGTTAACACTACTAGATACAATATTTAGTAATGAAAAAATAGTAATTTTCATCTTTTTAGTTATTGTTTGGTGAATTATGTGGTTTGAACTTTGGACTATTTGAGTTTATTTAAAATATATATTTTTTTTGTCAACATTTATTTAAAAAATCTTAATGCATATAAATTCTGATATATAATTTATAAGATACCCATTTTGTTACCACCACTAAATAAAATATTTAATAATGAGTAAGTAAAATTTTATAATGGTAAACTATTTTTTGTGTAAGTTATTATTTGGTGAATTATGTATTGGCCTATTTTAATTACTTTAACTAATCACAAACTCATTTAAATTTGGATAAATAGTTTTATTACTTTTGAGGAAATTTCGGTAAATAACTTTTAAAATACTTATTTCTTTACCACCACAACATAAGAGATTTAAAAATTGGTAAACGATATTTTTATAATGGTAAATTGATAATTTTTTATTGTAATTATTGTTTGGTTACTATTTTAATATTCCGACACACATATTAAAATAGAGTTAAATATTTCAGAAAATTGTAACAAAAATTTTAAAATCTAAAATAATATTTTTTTAAGCTACAGTTTGGGGAATTATGTGTGTTGAGTTAATTATTTTGATAAAACTAAATCCGTTTAAATTGAGTTAAATAGATTTTAAAAAATTAATTCCGTTACTACAACTAGACAAAAGGTTCAAATCTGGGTAAATAAAATTTTATATATTATGGGGAAATAGTAATTATCATTTTTTATGTTACTGTATGGTGAATTATGTGAGTTGTACTATTTTAATTATTTTGACAAAATTAAAATCCATTTAAATTGAAATAAATAATATTTCATATTTTTATATTGTTGCAATCACTAGATACAAGATTTCAAGAAAAGGTAAACGATATTTCATAAAGGGGAAATAAAAATTTTTATTTTTTAAATTATTGGTTTGGTGAATTATTTACATTGAACTATTTTTATCTAATAGACTAATCTGAGATAGCTAAGTTTCAAAATTTATATTTCATTACCACAACTAGATATGAGACTGAAAAAATGGGTAGACAAAATATAGAATTGCCAAATCATAATTTTTACAAGTTATTATTTGGGGAATTATATGGGTTGAACTATTTTAGTGTCTTTAACTAACTAAACCCATCTAAATTAAATAAATAATTTTTATAATACCTATTGTGTAAGATGAAAACTTTTAAAAAAATGGGTGGACAAATTTATTTCATGCTAAAATAACAACTTTTGCAAGTATTGTTAGGTGAATTATTTGTATTGAACTATTTCAATTACTTTGACTATTCTAAACTTATTTAAATTTCGGTAAATAATTTTTAAAATATTTTTTTCGTTAGCATTAGAAGATACAATATTTGAAGAATGGGTGAATGAATTTTTATTATGGTCGAAATGATAATTTTATTTTTTAAGTTATTTGTTTGTGAATTATGTGTATTTTATTATTTTATTGTTCCAAAAAAACTAAACCCACTTAAATTGGGATAGACACATTAAAATATTTATTTTGTTAAAATATTTAAAAGTTGGGTAAACAACAATATAATAAAGGTAAAATCATGTATTTTTTTTATTTGTAAACTTATTGTTTGGTAAATTACATGCTTTGAACTATTTTAATTACTTTTACTAATTTAACTCATTTAAATCTAGCTAATAAATTCTATACTAGGTTTGTTGTTAATTAACAAGACTAGATATAATATTTAAAAATGGGTAGAAGAATATTAACAATGGTAAAAGATAACTTATTTGTTTCAAGTTATAATTTTTCAATTGAATTCCTCAACGTCGTGTCGTGCTCCGAACTCCCTTCGCATAGGTTGAAATTCAAGTTCGTTCATACAAATATCGATCATGCAACAGCAATGTGCAATGAAACTAGGTTTCAAGTTAATCGAACGGACAATCACATTCTTCAAGTTAATGTTGATCCCATTGAACTTCACCTTGCTACAAAGTTCCAGAGACGATAATTGTTTTTTGTTAATCGTTTGCAATGACCATCAACAAAAGTTGGAATCAAACGCATGTAAGTTTATATTTTTTTCTTACCGGTATTCACCGAAATTAACAGGTATTTCCCGTTTCAAAAAATATAGGGTGAATATTTGTATTTATGCAAAATTTTAAACTGGATACAAAGCAAAAAGGGTATGAGTGTACCCGCATTATACTCGCCCCGTAGATATATATATATATATATAGGGAATTGCTTTTTGCGGTTTGAAAATTGCTATTTGCGATTTTTGACAAAAACCCCCCAAAAAAACACTTTATTTCACTAAAACCCCAAAACTTTCCAAAAAAAATCCAAAAACCCCCCCAAAACGCCTAAAAGCCCAACTTGGGCGCCCATTTATGCAGTGCACGCCCAAGTTGGGCGTGCAAGCTGCATTTGGGCGAACGAGTTGGGCGTCCAGTGCAAATTTTTTTTTTTTTTTTTTTTTTTTTTTTAAATTGTCGAACGCCCAAGATGGGCGCCCAAGGCGTGTACAAACGCCCGGAACGGGCGTTCGTACACACCTTGGGCGCCCATCTTGGGCGTTCGACCATTTTTTTGCGAAAAAAAAGCCCTACAAATCGATTTGTAGGGCTTTTTAACATGAAATTGGTTCCGTAATCGACCTACCCAATGCATATTACGCATAAAAGAGTCGAAATTACATCAAAAAATCGAAGCCCAACCCTTCTTCAAGCTTGATATATATATCTTCGGGGCGAGTATAATGCGGGAACACTCATGCCCTTTTGGCTTTGTATCCAGTTTAAAATTTTGCATAAATACAAATATTCACCCTATCTT
>NW_012192922.1:1610370-1654629 GCF_000504015.1 Erythranthe guttata
GACGAGCCATAGAGTTGAGTTGAACCAGTTTGTTGGGGGAGGTTTCCATTTGAGAGTTAAAGTAATTTTCGGAGGTTTAGGTTGGGTATTTTGGAGGGAGTAGTGTGTTGACATATTTCAGATTAAAAAGTTATTAATAGATTTATTTTGGAAAATGTATTCGTTTCTAGCTTTCCACATCGACCAAAAAATGATCGCAGTTTGATTATAAGAAAATGATGTTTTGCGATTTTATAAAGGTGGGAGCATATATTGAAATTTGTATTATTATTGGTCCAATGGATTTTTATTCTGGTAGGATCTCTTGAGTATCATAAGATTTCTTTACTAAACGTAAGGAAACTCTTCTTTATTATTTCTCTGCATAATAAAACCCTAGGACAATACGACTATTTAAAGAGAATAAAACCCTAGAATCCTAATCTAACTAGGAAACATAATTACCTATACTAATTAAATACTTAATATATATCCTAAACCTAAACACACGACCTTATATATATTATAAATATACTAATCTAATTAATTAATAATAAAATACTAACTAACAATTAATTAAATAATATATTAAATAATAAATCGTATCAAACCACCCCTCTTGAAATGAACCTTGTCCTCAAGGTTCTACCCAATAATCGTCTCTCTCTTTTGTGTTTCCACCTATGCTTGACTTCATCGACTTTCTTTCCGAGCAAGATGTATTCCTTTGTCTTACCAATCTTCACAAGCACGTGACTGTCCTTCTTGATTTTATGAGTTAAGTCATATCTCTCGGTGGAATCATGAACCTGGTCTCCAAAGTGACCCACTTTAGCCAAACAAAAACTAGATAACTTGGAGTGGTATTCCCCTTCATAATAAACAACTAATTCCACCGAATTCTCATCATGCTCCACAATAACAGCCTCATCAATTTGCAGCAAATTGTCTTTATAATTTTTTTCGAACAGTACTCCCTCATGCACCACGACAGATTGATGATTTAAAATGTTAGGTACTTCGACAATTGCACTTAAAATTGGATCTTCCTTAAAATTATGAAATTCTTTCAAAATTTCATGCAATTCTTCGTTCTCCTTCTTCGATAATTTCTTGTCTTCGTCCCAGATTATCTCGGTTGAATCTGATAATTCATCTTTCGCAGCATTAACGAAAATTTGAGCCTCTTCAAAAAATTCATCATCGTCATCTTCCTCTGCCTCTTGCGATAGGCTTGGCATTGGTGGCGGCGGCGGATCTTCGAAAAAGTCATCTTCATCCTCTTCCTCTTTCTCCGGTAATAGGCTCGGCGGCCGCGGCAGTGGTGGTGATGGCGGCGGTGGCGTTGGCGGTGATGCACGGTGGTCCCTTCGGCTTTTGTGGTGGCGTTGACGTCGTCCGTGACTTTGTTCGAACAATTTCTGAAAATCAGTCCGTAATCTCTCTACGGATTTCTCCAATCGCTCTAACCGTCTTGTTTCGGACATCTTGATTTTCACAAAGTTTTGATATGATCTCAAACAAGACATCTTGATTTTCACAAAGTTTTGATATGATCTCAACTTTGCTCCAGCTTAGCTTTGATATAATCTCTGCCTTGCTAACGAAGCGTTGGTGTTAATCGCAACTTCGCTCTGATACCAATTGATACGATCTCTTGAGTATCATAAGATTTCTTTACTAAACGTAAGGAAACTCTTCTTTATTATTTCTCTGTATAATAAAACTCTAGGACAATACAACTATTTAAAGCAGGGCCGGTCCTGACTTTTTCGAGGCCCTAAGCGTATTTTTTAAAAATAATTATTTTATGATTAATACTTATTTAACTTGATAAAACAAACAAAAATAAATATATTATGACATAAGTGAATGAGGATTATTGTTATTATTATTATTGTTATTATTATTGTTATTATTGTTATTATTATTGTTATTATTATTATTATTATTATTATTATTATTATTATTATTATTATTATTATTATTATTATTATTATTATTATTATTATTATTATTATTATTATTATTATTTATAAACTTATTTGAGTTGCACCATAAGTTATGACAAAAAAGACGAACTATTTCTCTCTCTTTTTTTTTCCCTTTAATGATGAATAGTAAAATATTTAATTTGATGCAGTAGGATTTTTTTGTTTTTTATTCCCAATTCTTAACAGAAAATGTGCAATTAATTTGAGTGGGATTGAAAATATACCCTAAAATCCAATTAAATATTGTGATTTATAAAAGGTTCATTTTAAATTACTAAAAACAAAAAACTATTTATATATGTATATATACCTTGTTCTTTTTTTTTTATTTGGGGCCCCCTAAGGAAGTGGGGCCCAAAGCCATTGCTTGTGCAGCATGGCCTCAGGGCCGGCACTGATTTAAAGAGAATAAAACCCTAGAATCCTAATCTAACTAGGAAACATAATTACCTATACTAATTAAATACTTAATATATATCCTAAACCTAAACATACGACCTTATATATATTATAAATATACTAATCTAATTAATTAATAATAAAATACTAACTAACAATTAATTAAATAATATATTAAATAATAAATCGTATCAAAATTGATGCGATCTCTTGAGTATCATAAATATTTCCTACGAAACGTAAGATCTATTTTTTAATATTTCTCTCTGCATAATAAAACCCTACACAAGACGACTATTTAAAGATAATAAAACCCTAGAATCCTAATTTAACTAGGAAATATAATTACCTATACTAATAAAATACTTAATAATCATCCTAACCCTAAACTAACATACGGCTATATCTAATATAAATATACTATGATAATTAATTAATAATAAAATATTAACTAATTAATACTTATATAATATATTAAATAATATTTCTTATCAAACCACCTATCTTGAAATGAACCTTGTTTTCTGCCCAATAATCGTCTCTCTTTTCTGTGTTTCCATCTATGCTTTCCGATTGAATCCGAAAAACATGATGAAAAATCGAGCTCTTTTCCAAATATGAGTCCATCTGCCCGAACGAAATTTCTCAATCTCTTACCCGATAAATCAACCTCCTCAATTGTCTTTTCAAGTTTCGTCTTTCTTACATTCACCGTAACTTTTTCTTCGACTGTCTTTATAGAATCTGGCTCGCTCACAATCACAAGCACTTCTTCGTTTCCTTTCTCCCGGAAGTCGTGACATCCTTCCACTATAATTTTTAATTCTTTGTCCTCCTCGCTACTTATCTTCTCATGTTCGTTCCAAATTATCTCACTTAAGACGAGTGATTCTTCAATCTCCTCATTGGTTAATTTCTCGTCTTCATCCCAAATTACTTCAACTGAATCCGGTAATTCTTCTTTCGGCGAACTCACAAAAAATTGGGGCTCTTCGAAAAAGTCATCGTTGTCCTCTTCCTCTTCCTCCGGCGATACACTCGGCATCTTTGGCGGTGGTGGTGGCGGTGTTGGGCGGCGGTCCTTTCGGCTTTTATGTTGGCGTTGACGCCGTCCTTGACTTTGTTCGAGCAATTTTAGGATACCAATCCGTAATTTCTCCACGGATTTTTCCAATCGCTCTAACCGTCTTCTCTCGGACGTCATAATTTTGCAAAGTGTTGATGTAATCTCAACTTTGCTCCAGCGTAGCTTTGATATAATCGCTGCCTTGCTAACGAAGCATTGGTGTTAATCGCAACTTCGCTCTGATACCAATTGATGCGATCTCTTGAGTATCATAAATATTTCCTACGAAACGTAAGATCTATTCTTTAATATTTCTCTCTGCATAATAAAACCCTAGCACAAGACGACTATTTAAAGATAATAAAACCCTAGAATCCTACTCTAACTAGGAAAGATAATTACCTATACTAATAAAATACTCAATAATCATCCTAACCCTAAACTAACATACGGCTATATCTAATATAAATATACTATGATAATTAATTAATAATAAAATATTAACTAATTAATACTTAAATAATATATTAAATAATATTTCTTATCAGGTTGAACAAAGCAGATGAGAGGAATAAATGGGATATAGTTCCAGGTTCTGATTTACATAAAGAGCAAAGATTTGTTGGTAAAACTTTCCTTTTAAAAAGGAATCCAGCTGTCGGTATGGCTTGATGAACTGACTGCCAAATGAAAAATTTGATTCTATGGTGTACTTGGAGGTTCCATATATATTTCCATGGAAGGGTGGGATTTTGTAGAGGACTTGAACTTTCAAGTAACCACGAATATGCATTTTTTAGTGTAAATATACCATTTTTAGATAACGCCCAGACGAATTTATCTTTTCCAGGATTAACAGGAATATGAACAGCAGTTATGCGTTTTATAATGAAATCTGGAACGTTATTTTTTATATGAGATATATTCCAAGATATAGTATGAGGATTGACGAGACATGAGACTTTAAGGTTATTGAGCTCGTGAGGAATACTAGGAGTGTATTCCGCGATGGTAAAATTTCCAATTCATTTATCAAACCAAAAGTTGATTCTATTAGAGCATTCCCAAGTACCCAAAATCTACATTTTGTGATATTCTTGATAGTTTTGTGTATATTCTTTCATATGCCACTATTGTATCCTTTTGGTTTGGGGGCATTCAAGAATTAGTGTGGGGGAAATACTTACTTTTCATAAGATGGACCCAAATGGAGGTTTGATCTGTAAGAAGCCTCCATCCTAGTTTTAAGAGGAAAGCTTTATTAAGGACTTTAAGATTTTTAATGCCAAGTCCTCCATAAATTTTTGGTTGAAAAATAGTGTTTCAGGAGACGAGGCTTTTCCTATTAGAGTTGGGTGAGGAGTTCCACAAAAAAAAAAAAATTATAGAGTTTAATTTATTAATAGTGACGTCCGGTAATTTAAAAGAGTTCATGGTATAATTCGGAAGAGTATTAAGAACGTGATTAATGAGAGTATACCGACCAGCATGGAAAATGAATTTATAATACCTCGTCGAGATTTGTGATTGGGTTTTAGAAATAATGTCGAAAAACGTCGTTTTAGACACACGGTTAATGATAAGAAGTAGACCCAAATATTTTTCTCCAATATTTCCTCTTTTTATTTGTAACTTTTGACAAATTTCCCGTTTTCATTATGCGAAAAACCTCATTGGTTAATAATTTAATTGACATGAGTACAAATAACTTTTTTGTCAACCTAATCATTCAAAGGTCACTCAATTCATAACTTGAGACTTTTATTCAATCTCAATTTCACTAATTCATCAATTTAGAGCGATCGCCGCAGATCGATATAGATGTTTTTTTTCTTTTTTCTGGCAATGTTGATTAAATTAAGATTGTTGATTTTCATACGACTCGTGAACTATGCAACATGTGCAAGAAAAGTAAGATTGTTTATTAAATTTTCGTCAATTAAAATATATATCATGTCACATTCTTTTTCTTCGCTTCTTTTGGATCATCATCAAGCTAATTTCCAAAGATCCAAATTCATCTTAAAATTGTTGGAATTCAACTGCTGCAGTTTTGACGGTTTAATCATATCATTTTGGTGGCCGAGGCACGCAAAGATTTCACTTTCTCTAAGACGAGAACTTCACGAACCCCTTTGATTGTGCTTGTGCAATAATAAACGGTCGTGTCGCCTGTCGGATACATCACAAATAATGTTTTCAGCCAATATTGCACTATTAGTGAAGTAAAAGCTACACCGAACACTTAACAAAGTATTATAAAGGGGATATGTATAAATAAATAGAGAACTTAGAAAAGTGTATATTTGCACTTATGCCTTCTCAACTATTTAAAAACACAAGACCTCATCCTCTTTATATAGTATCAAAACATGACCATTTCATACATAAAATAGGCAAAGTCATTAAAATCATAAAAATCATTTGTAAGTTACAAATGTACAAAAAAGTGTTAATGGAGGAGGATCATAATAAGTTTAAAGAAAATAATTAAATTTTGGTCATTTTTTTTAAAATTAAAACACCCAACAAACATAATTCATTAACTTTGATATTCAATGGCTAATAGTAGTTTAATATCTGATGTCATATTAATTAGTATGTGAAGATTATTAGCACAACAGATGTTGGATGTAAATACATATATTTGACTACCTCCGTCCATTTCCGTTTTCTCTTCTTCACCTCCCTTTTCTTCTTTTCATCATTTGTTTTATGCCTCACTTTCACACACATTTCTTTACCTAATTTTCCTCCTTCGATCGGTCTCTTTGTTCATTTGCTTTTGTCTTCTATTTTTAGGAAGATATACTCAATAATAATACCGTTACTTTTCATCATCTGGCCAAAAATCCAAACTTTTTTCAAATATTTGTCCAGATTCCTTAAGCTCCGCTGTTTTTTTCTATTTATTTGTATGGATTTTCCTATGAAGGGTTCCTTTTGATCCTTCAATTCTTTTTCTGTTTTTTTTTCTTATTTCCTCTCAATTCTTCAAACTTTTGGGATCTCTTTCTTTAATTAGTATTTATATGTTTGATTCCATATTCATCTCTTGCTCTGGGGTCTCTGGCCGGTAATTAATTGTATTCATTCAAGAAAAGAAAAAAAAAAAAAAAAAAAAGATGTATGGAGGGGGAAGTGGGACCCACCAGAGCAAAAGAGAGATGAGCTTGGAATACCAGGCACAAATATCAATACTAAGACCAAGTATCCGTGCAAGAAGAGCAAACATGACAGTGAAATTCCAAGATGTCCATGGTTTCACAGTTGAAGGGAATGTTGATGATGTGAATGTGTTGAATGAGGTTAGAGAGAAGTTGAGGCAACAATGTAGGGTTTGGTGGGCTTTAGAAGCAAACAAAGGTGTCAATTGGTATTTAGAGACACATGTCTCTTCAACACTTAAGTCTTCTCTCAAATTCTCTGCATTGGTGAATGCCATCACCCTCAAGAGGCTTATCAAGAAAGGAATCCCTCTTAATTTCCGGCCGAAAGTCTGGTTTTCTTTATCCGGTGCCGCTAAGAAGAAATCCACCGTCCCCGACAGTTATTACAATGATATGACCTCTGCTGTTTTCGATATGGTTACCCCTGCTACCAAGCAGATTGACCAAGTATGTTTCTTTCTTTATGAATTAGTTGAAGCATTATTTGTTTGTTCTTATTGCCTGGCGAATCACTTGATTTAATAATATTAGTTGCTGATAAGACTCGGATATTTTGTTGTATGTATGAAAATTAATTTACATGGAGTTGCAACTTCAAATTGAAATGGTTACAATTGAGAGTTTCATGAAATAAGTTGTTTCCCCTTACCTTGTTAACATTTATACATTTTCATCCTCAAAATAAGTTCATCTATTGTAGTTAATCTTAGAACAATAGACAAACCGAAGAGTGTATTTCTCAACCAGTCAGTCGTCGTAAATGCATACCTTTAAACATTTTTTAAATATAATGTGGGTCCAGGATCTTCCTCGAACTTTCCCTGGTCACCCGTGGTTGGACACTTCAGATGGGCATTCTGCACTTCGGCGGGTTCTTGTTGCCTATTCTTTCAGAGATTCTGATGTTGGATATTGTCAGGTAATTAATTGTCTTTCTCTACTCAAACAATACCTTTGTATTTGTTAATTAAGTCAATTTTATTTTATTTTTTCCTTTGTGACGATTTCCTTGTTGTGCAGGGTCTAAATTACGTCGCAGCATTGTTGTTGCTTGTAATGAAAACGGAAGAAGACGCGTTTTGGATGCTCGCTGTGCTATTAGAAAATGTGCTATTTAATGATTGTTACACATACAATTTATCTGGATGTCATGTGGATCAAAGAGTATTCCGAGATTTGCTAGCCAAGAAGTGTCCGAGGTTGTCTATCTCTCCATTTTTATTTTATTTTTGTTTTGATGATGTGGCGGTTCAAATAGCTTTATTTCTTTTACATTACACTGAAGAAAAAAAGTATCGCTTTTCAGGATAGCTACTCATTTGGAAGGCATAGACTTTGATGTTTCTCTTGTTTGCACAGAGTGGTTTTTATGCCTATTTTCTAAAAGTTTGCCTTCTGAGGTATAAATATTTATATACTTACTTTCGATTTATTATCTATGTATTGATTTACACACCTTGATCGTAATAGTTAAAATTGACAATTTTCATTATTTTGTTTATTTCAACAGACGACTTTGCGTGTGTGGGACATACTTTTCTATGAAGGGGCAAATGTTTTATTCAATGTAGCATTAGCAATTTTTAAGGTAAGATACATACATGTGAAATCATCAATAAAAAAAGGTATTTATGGTTTTGTTGTAATACTAATTTTGTAAAAAAAAAAAAAAAATTAATGACTGCAGATGAACGAAGAAGAGCTGCTTGTGACACATCAGGTTGGTGATGTGATCAATGTAATACAGAAAACTACTCATCACCTATTTGATCCCGACGAATTATTAACGGTACCTCCTCCTTGTTATACGTATTGCTTTACGATGGATGAATGATCTTTCGTCATCTTTACTTAGTGAAAATGGTTTAATCTCATTTTTCATTGGACTAAGTAATGATTTTATTTTGCTAAATAAATGGGTTTCGTAGGTTGCCTTTGACAAGATAGGGTTTACGACGACCACCACTATATCAAAGCAAAGGAAAAAGCAAGAACCGGCAGTCATGGCGGAGCTTGATCAGAGATTAAGACGACTAAACTCCCTTCATGAAAATGGTGATGAAAATTAATGATTTTTTTATTTTTTTCGGTTTTGTGCTGAAAATCATTGGATTACTGCAGCAAGTAATAATAGACATTTTATAAAAAAGAAAGAAATACAAGGTTGTATTATGTATAGTATAACATTGGCTGGGCCAAAGTGGTAAACTAGTAGAGTAAATATATAGCTGTAAATATATGTTGTGGATATATGCATATTTGCTTGATTAGTGAATTTTGCCTCTTGAGTGAAAGTTGGTCCTCCAACTCTATCACTTCTAAAATAGTTTTTTCTTTTTCTATTTTTTTTCCAAAATTGCGCCTTCAACTTCACCATGGGACGACAGACTTTGTATGTACTGAACCCGAAACACGAAATCCGAAATGAGTTGCGAATATAGTAACATAATATATTATTTCATCTAAGTCAAGATATACCTACTAATATATTGTGTTACAATTATTTTTATTGTATGTCCATTTCTATATAAATTGTTAACCATAAATTATAGTATCTTATAAGAACTAACGATTTAATCTTGTGTGTTAATAATCAAATATAGAATACAAATATGATTGTTCGTGCACACTCTCAAATAAAATAAAATAAATTGATTTATTTATTCATAATAAATAATAATAGATACAATAAGAGGAAAGGTTCACACAGGATGGTTGAACATCGACCGTAATTTGTTTTTTTGGACTATGGAAAAAAAATATATCCATTATGTCTAAATAAGTGGTTCAATCATTCATAGTGATTCCATGGTTGGCCACATGATTGATGGTGCAACCATAGTGATTAGACTAATATAGTAATATTGTTGTTGTGCGAATTTTTCGACCGACAATTTTGTTGTTATGCTAATTTAATTTTTTTATGAGAATTTGGAGTCATTCTAAGAACATTGTCCACTTACAATATGTTGCAAATCGCATACAGGATGTAAATCACACTAGACTAACAATGTATGATTAACTGGTCTTACAAATTAGTATTCATGAAGGAGTTGGAACTCGGATCAAATGACTCAGCGTCCTCTTACTCCAACAACTAGTTCGTTTTTGCTAAGAAAAAAAATAATAATAATAATTCTTAAATGAAGATGAGATGAATAATGAATACATACAGCATATATATTTTATTACATCCTTTTTTGTAAGCTTCCAAAGCATATACATCTAAGGAGAGCTGGCACAGACAGCCTTGTTGAAAATTGTGGATGGGTAACAAAAAGAATAGCTATTGTGAAATGAAGAAATCTTTTTTTAAAAACAACAACAATTTATGGATGTAGAATAATATTGATGTGGTGTGGTGACATTTAAAATAAATTAAAAGGTCCGGTAGCGTAGCGTAGCGCCGCGCCTTCACATCAGTTCTCACCACAACAACAACAACGACAAAAAGGGCACCGCGGACGCGAGCACACCCAAATTCAACATTACTTTGTGAGAGTTAGAAGTCGACTTTCCAGCAGAAGCTTTCGGTGACAGAGAAGAATCATCACTTCCCCCTTTCGTATCTGCATCGGGAGTTTCAGGAGCGGGTGCTGGAGCCGGAGTAGGGGGTATGTCGGTTCCGAATATAGCTTCAGGCAATAGTACTTTATCGATCTCGTAAATTGCAACTGGATCAGCTGCGTGAACTGCACTTGTGATCTTGGTGCTAGTCCATCCAGAATCGATCCGTATGGTGCCCGAGTTGTCGGTGAAATTCAATGAAAAAGGGCCGCCGGCAAAGGTGATGATTGGGTTCTGGTGGCTGAGATTCTTGAAATCCGAGAGAGTGTAGTAATGTGGCAATGCGTGGAAGAGAATTAGATTCTTGAGCTGTTCTTGGGTCAGATTTACGAGAGAAGCTCTGGGCTTCGAGAAGGCTTGATCCTTCGGTACGAAGATTGTGATTCCTTCTTCGGTGTTGTTGGCTTGGTTTTGGAAGGTGTCGATAAGTTTTGTTGTCTGGAGATAGTTGAGGAATGTACTGAATGGACCTGCCACCGACAGCAACTGTGTCAGGTTCACATACTCCGGCGCCGACGGTGCTGGCGCCGGCGAAGGAGTTTCTGCAACACTAGTTGCCGCCGCCGCTGATGATGCTCCGAAAATAAATGATACCAACACTACCACCATCAAATTCATTTTCATCTTTTTTTCAGATGCACCACCCTCCTACTCCGGACTGGTACTACTGTTCATATTAAATTGAGCTTAATCAGATCTGATAAATAATTGGATTCACAATTTCATAAACACAAAATCCCAAATGCTCAAACACCAGATCTTGCTTAACAAGCTGATATCATGAGATCAATGTACACAACAATTAACTAATACTTCTTTTCTAGAGTATCTGGAAAGAAGAAAAGAAAAAAAAAAAAAAAAAACATGCATGTGTGAGCATTGCTCAAATATAACTACTTGTGGTGCAGATCTACATTAATTACTTGCAATTAACTAGGTATTAAAGTAGATCTATATGATAAATGAACATAAACCAACTGGAAGGAATGAAATGGAATGTAGAGAGAGAGAGAGAGAGAGTAGAAACTCAACGCACCTGATCCTGATCCTGATCCAGAGAGAGAAACTGCAATATAAGTGAAATGGGGAGAGAGAGAGAGAGTAATGTAATGTAATGATGATAGTATCAAAGTGAAGGAAGTAGCAGTAATATAAGAAGGAAGGAGATACTGCTCTGCTCTCTGCACTGCTCTGCTGGTGAATGAATATATTACTAAGAAATAGAAAAAAAATACTCTTGACCAATTTAATAGACAGCTGGACTAGAGCACTCTTAATACTTAAATTATTGGGACAAAGCGAAAAAGAACAAACATATTTATTACCAAATTTCAAGAAAAAACAGTTTTATGTAATGTGAGGTGGGCTTTCTGTGTCAACCTCCCAACTTATTATTATTATTCCTTTTTTTTTTTTTTTCGTTTTGTTTGGGTATCAATGCGCCCAAACTTGCACTCTAATCAAAGTTTTTATGTGTTTTAGTTTTGCTTTTAAGTTTCTCCCTATTTCTTACAAGTTTCTAGGTTTTATCTATGCATAAAAAAAATGTGTGAATTTATTATTCTAGTCCTTTTTAAATGTTTTTGAACTACATAAATGAGAATAATGCACAAATCATACACTTGTGGTGTATTCAAGGATGGAATTATACCTTATAAAATGAGGCTGCAAACATCAGGATTTGTTTCTTGTTTCATTATATAAATGATCGACATGAAAACCGGTGTCGTAGGAAACTAACCGTTACACAGTCAAAATCAACAAACAACAGAAGCTACAGAGGAGAAGGAAAATTGGTTCATGTCCAAAGATATTATTATCAACACCAGAGTCACAAGTGGAAGTATTAGTCACTCACTTCCTGAATAGTATAATAAATAGAATTCACAGACGGCCAAAAAAAAAAAAAAAAAAACCCGATCCCATGGTCGAAAGTAGAGCAGCAATAGGCACATTTACATCTTGTCTTGTCTCGTCTCGTCGCATCATAAATACATGACGGTCTGAGAGCAAACATCATTTTATATTTAACAAGTAAAAATAAAAAATATATTTCCAATAGTCTCAATCCTCGAGACAAACTTAACGGGGGCCGCGTTCGCGAGAGGATTGCCAAGTGGTGGACTTTGGGGCGGCGGCAGTGGGTCTGCTGCGCTCATCTCGCCAACGATCACCACCAGTGGATGGAGGAGCTGTTCGATCACCACCAGACCACCTGTCTGTTTCAGTAGGACGCTGCGGTGTTGGGGCGGCTTGAGACTCACCGGTGGCCATTCTTTTGAACCTTGGCACGTACTTACCAGTCGTTGGTGCAGCTGCAGGTGCAGGTGCAGGTGCAGCAGAAGGAGTTGCAGGTGCAGGTGCAGGTGCAGCGGAGGGAGGTGCCGCTCTCACCGACACCTGATTCCTCCACTTCTCCTCCAACTCCCTCTCCCGCTGCCTCTGCTTTTCAGCTATTTCATCCAGCTTCGCCCTTTTTTCAGCTTCCTCTTTCTTTCTCCTCTCCATCTCTGCAAAAATTATCATCATATCCATTAATGTAATACATTTGAACCCAAATCATTCAACCAACTCTCTGATTTTCGTTCCAAGGAAAGTCATGTTGCTTTGTGGCCCTCATGCACCATACAATCTTTCACCCAACCAACACCCACCCCCATAAAGGCAAATGAAAATAGAAATAACCGAGCTGTTTTTACATGAGCAAAACAACTAACGAACCAGGAAAGCCACATATCTTCAACAAAGAACAGACTACAATTCAACTATATAATTTTCTACAAGATGTGATGATTTATATCTTCTTGAAAGTGAATAGCACACACATAAAAAAAATGTTCTGTTAATAAAAAGATAGGATAGTATATTTATTACCTTCAAGCTTCCGTGCTTCCTCCTCTTGATGCTTTTTTTTCTGCTTCTCCTCTTCAGACCGCAGATGAAATATCATTTTTCTCTTAGTCTCCCTTTCCGGTCTCCGTGACTCTACAATTTGGTTGATTCTCTCTTCTCTCTCTTCCCTAAGCCTGTCGTATTCAGCTCTTCTACGACTCAGCACTCTTTCTTGGAAAATGTTCTGCACAAAATCAAACAGATAGGAATATAGTTCATTAATAGCTCCATTCAGCAATACAAGAAGAATAAGATTCGTAGGTGTACAAACACTCCCATATCGACAGCTTCATTCAGCAGAAAAAAAAAAATCATTTCAATCTTCTACAACAAAGATAATCCTAGAAGGAAGTGGTAACTAAGTAATCAACTTAACTAAAAGCTAAATTTTTTTTATAATCCGTAAAACCCAATTTAAAAATCTTGTCAGGTCTATCAGTACCAGAACAACTAACAAACATCCATAATCCTTATCTTGCTCTAACTACTCTCTCACGGTGTTCTCTCAGAAAAAGTGAAAATACCTTGTTCTCCAACATTCGGCCAAGTCTCCTTTTTTCCTCTAGGTCTCCAGCATGTCGTTGCCTGCTTACATCAATCTCTTGCTGTATCAAGATAAGAAGAAAATATATTCGTCAATTTATAACTAAGCACGGACATACAATCAGCCGGCCAAAAGTTGTATATTAAATTTCCAGCCCAAAAAAGAGATGATCACGATTTCAGACCTGCTGCTCAAGTCCGTGTAGAGCCTCTTCTTCCGCTAAACGCTGTTGGAATACAGCTTCAATAAGTGGGGCTGCTTCTTCTCTTTTTGCCCTCTCCAAGTAATCCATAGTCTTGCCAAGCTTCTGTAATTTTTTCTCCATTTCTTGCTTCTCCCTAAGCTGCTCGCTAAGTGCTAGCTCCATCAGAGTCTGCCTCGTTATTTTCTCCTGAATCCAAATTACAATATTGTTAATTCAACTAAATGAGGTTCAGATTCAGCAAAAGAATGAAGTAATCTAACTGGCGGTAGAAGTCAACTCACTCCATCTAAGACAGGTTTTTTCCCTTTCTTTTTGCTGCGTTTTTCAGCTTCTTGCAGCAAAGCATGAGCTTCCTCAAGCTCACGCTCCTCTATTTCCCTTAGAATTCTTTGATTCTTCATTTGCTCAAATTCAGTGGCAAGCCTTCTCTGTTCTGCCTCTTCAGTTATTTTCTGTAATTTTAGCCTCTTCGCCTCCTCCTCTCGTTCCTTGCATATTCACAAGCCAAATATTAGTAACTCAGAAATCCCATTTCACGAAAGATTTACAAGAAACAAAATTCAACACAAGTGATCCTCTTATCCAGGATTAAAATGGCATACCATCTCCAAAAGCTGACGTTCTTGTTCTTCTTTGCGCTTTTCGATTATCGATTTGCGTGCAAGGAGTCTCTTGTGCTCTATTTCAACAACTTCCACTAAATCTGGAAGTGTTTCCCCTAGCTTTGAAATTCTATTTATAGGAGGGTAGATCATGCCCCTTGCTTTGCCGAGGGATTCAGCAAACGTGGAGAGGTGATCCCTTAGGCCTTCTGATTCAAGACTCTGTGGTGAAAAGGGAAAACATATATAACTAAGTTGAACATAAGATGTGCCATTTAATGAATTTCCAGAATGCCAAAGGAAAATACAACAAAATTATGAAGATAAATAATAATAATACAAAAGACAGGTGTTAAAAATTTCTTCAATCCAGCCTCCAAAGAGGCATATACATTGCAGCCATGAGCTAAAAACATTTCTAAACGAGATTAATGCCTCGTTTTACAGCATAATTACCCTCACTTACAAAATAGATTTAGCAAGAAATTTACAATTTAAAGAGTATGAGACATTCCAAAATTGGAAGGAGTATGTGTTTGGCACAGAAAGAGTTTACGTAGAATAAATAAATTTGGCACACAATTAGATTCAGCACCTTCAATGCTGACTAACAATTATTGGATTGTAGGCCAAGGTTTTTTGAAACAAAATATGAGGGTCAACAATAAAATTGTTACCTTATTACCAAAGAAAACAGCACCCTTCTTGTAATCCACTTTCATTGCTAGAAAATTATTCTTGACTGCATCTACAGAGATCTTCTCAACAGTTGGAAAATCAAAGAAAGGGATTATCCTTGATAGGTTGTCAATATTCATTGTCTGATACACCTGGGAGACCTGGTTTATAAAGGAAATAAGCATAATGTCAAATTACGAAACATGTAAGGCCAAATCAACGAAAAAGAATCAACTTGAAAACTGGTGGTAGGTGGTAGCACGTATGTACCCATTGCAGCAACCTAAGAGCAGCAAGCTTCTCCAAGGAAGGAACATACTGAGACAGCTGTACTTCTGGGACAGAAGAAGCAGAAGCAAGTTTACCTCCGAGCTTAGAAATTTTTGTTAAGAGGGACTGTACTTTTAGAGCCAGGTCTAAAGGGAGAAATTCATGTTCCAAAATATGGTAAAGATCCTTCACTTCCTGAGTCACGCAGTTCATTATGCCTTTTGACACCTAAACAAAATTGGATCAAAGAAACAGAATTCAGAATAAAAGGACATATTAGTGAAATAACCAAAGCAAATCTATTGTTCTAGGAAGGCACGAGTTTCTTCATTTTCTTCCATGCCAGTAGAGCTGATTAAGTGAGATTCTTGAATTTACAAGAATCCCTTCAGAATCATAGAGGACAGCAGCTAATAATGTTAAATCAACTGAAATTGTTGCTTACCAAATCCAAGAGAAGTGATGACCTGGAAAGCTGAAAAAAATAAATATAAGGATCAGTTACAAAACCAACGAAAAAAAATAAAAAATATGAAGAAAAAGATTCAGCCAAAAGCACTTACTTACCATTTCTCTGTTCTCAGGTTTGGATTCAACATCAAATGCAATAAGGTTTGCAACTCTGCCACTTCGTTCTTTTTCATTTTCGAGCTCCAAATGAGATGCGCCATATGAGCGATCATAAGGGGGTACAGAAAGTGCAGCTAAAACAACAGATGATGCAATCAACTGCAAATCTTTCTGGTTTAGGTTCTTATTGAAGCTTTTCTGAAGTGAGAAAAGCTTAAGCCATGCATAAGCATGATAAAGATGGTTGGACGACATCCAGAATATCTGGGAAAGCTTAGAATAGTAAACAACCATTAAGGAAGGTTTAGGTGTTTTTTTAACCATGCACATCAACCCATGTATATCCTCAATTGAACGAAAGGCCTCCTGCAAAACAGAAAGCAACAAAGGCTTAGAGAAAACGAGAAGTCATTGACTTAAGTTATTAGAACCCAATTGCTCGTATGCAACGATGATTACAACAACAGTCAACTGAAGAAACCTGCCAAAGTTCAAGTTCGGTAGAAACTTTCAGCTGCTCGAATCTTGTGTCGAGATACAACTGCAGGCTTTCAGGAGCAGCAAGGTCAGGCCTATCTCGTTGGTCTCTGTACTTGTTAAGATTTGCAAGGTGATTTCTTATTATTTCACACAATCTCCGAAATTCTGTAGTTCGTTTGTATTGCTTGCAGAATTGGAAGGCACGATGTGCAGTCATCTGGATATTTAAGATAAGAAGCTCAATATGATCCCATTTGAATATAAATCAAAATAGCAGGAATTTCCTTGATGTTGACAAACTAAACACTTTCATAACCGAACGAACAAGGTATTGAAATTTCTAAAACTGATTAAAATAATAAAGACATTTGCAAAATAACTGATAGATATCAGTATCAATAATGCAAATGAAAGGAAGCACCTAATAACATTATAAACAAAAATTAAGACACGTGATCTAGTGGCAATATTTTGAAGATGAATCCCACAGAGAAGCAATGTTTGTTCGCCCGAGAATAGTGATATCTTTTGATGGATGCATAATAACAATTAAATGACAAAAGAGTTTAACATGTATTTATCAGGATATGCACTAATACCATGTAGACATACACCATAAAACGAGGAGATGTACATCACAGTAGACATGTATCCTTAAATAATTTGAAACTTTATACCCGGCATTGAATAAAAATTATTCTGGTCTGTAGCATGACACAATTGCACACTTGTACACAAAAAAAATAGACACAATACCGACTAAAATTTAGGTGGTCAGATAAACCACGAAAGGTCCATACCAACAGGCAAATATTTCCAAGTAATTTTAGACATATCAGGGTCGAGTAAATGCAGAAGAACTTAATTAAAAATATATTTATGTAGTTCAAAGAGAGAAATAGAACGCAAAAATAAAAAATTCTGATCCTGGTTACCTAATAAAACGCATTATCCGTTGTCCTATAGAGTGTAGCTGAACTAGGACACAGATCAATTTGTAGTACCAATGTTTTTGTTCAAATAAGTAATTTGAAGTATCAAATGCTAGACAAATTTGCTTCAGGAATCGTAATAGCAACTAGCTTAAACATATAGAAAGATCAAAAAAAAAATATTAGTCCAGTAATACTTCAGAGGCAGGACATTGCGAAGTTAATGAATATACAGAGGAAAAATTACCGCATACAAGGCTTCCAATCTTGAGTTGTTGCGTAAAATTTCCAAAACAGTTCGGTATGTTTCCCACAAGAACTTAAACCACGGAGTTACAAGCTCACGATCAGATCTATCTTTACCTTTCTCCCCACTGACATAACTCAACATCAAATCTTCAGGCCGTTTATCTGCTTCCAAATCATCTACATCGAGAGCCTCCTCCAAGGCCTGCGCTTGACTACGTGCAAGCTCAGCTTTCTCGGTGGCCAACTGCATGAAATGTTTAATCACCTCCTCTAGTGAAGTAATATTAACTTGTTGGCAAATACCACGGTATTGGATAAGACCATCCTTTGCATGCCTTCCCCTCCTCATGTCGACGCATAACTCCACGTACTTGAACATTATCTTCTCATGTGTTCTTGTCCAAGCTCTATACCTCCTTGAGGTAATAAAACTATGAAGAGTCTCGAGCGCTTCTTGCTTTTGTCCAACATTGATCAACTCTGCATCAACACACACACACACATATATATAAGAAATGAGAACGAGAAGAATATTATATTTCAGTACATAAGATATTAGAGTAACGAACTCATGCTACAGTATCCCTTGATTCAATTGAGAATACTCGTACATATTCAATTGGGAGTCTTAGTTTGAACAACGAGTTACATTTACCTAACAGGTTCAGATGCACAAGGAGGAATGAGGGGTTTTCACTACTATGAAGAATATTTCAGAAACGACATGTGGCCTTATTGGATCCCTGATTGTGATACGAGGAATCATAAACTGAGTGCAAATCTTAAGTGTGTGTCGTGAGAAATTAATTAAGTGTTGATGACTATTTTAAAAAACTTATTATCAATAAAAAATAATGACAAAAAGGCAGAAAAGAGTTGAAACTGTAGATAGTAAAAGGGCAGGACTAATAACTGATGAGAGAAGACAGGAAAATAATTGAACACATAATACCTTCAGCTCGCTTCAAAGCATTCTCAGGTCTAGCAAACGTTGCCATCTTTCTTAAAATCCAACGGAAGATAATTCTACTGTTAATTCAAAGCAATCAACAGTGCCAACATTAGTTTCAAGAAAAAGAAAAATAAATAAAATTGTGCATCACAAAGGTATTTCAATTAGCTATTGAAACCACTGCTCCAATAAAAAAAGGTAAAAGGTAGACATGCAAAATGCTAGAGCTTTCACAATCTGGACCTAGTAATTTAAAGCTAAAATTAACCGACTGGAACAAATAAATCAGTAATTTAAATCTCTCTCTCTCTGTGCAAAAAAGGTTCATAAAAAGATTGACAAGTAGTATATGCTAATTATGGCTCAAAATTAATTATAATTAAATTATCAGTTTTACCAACCAATTCGGTAAGGTCGTAAGACATTTGATTGATTTCAAGTATCATTGCCTATCCGGACCATGTGTGATGTAAATTATCAGTCACGCGTCGGTATGATTAACGCAAATATTTTAATGGATGTTATATACTGAATATATCGTATAACTATAAATTACCGTGAACCAAAAAAAAAAAAAAGAGAGAAAACGGTACAGCTTGAAATCTATGTGAGTGTAACAGACTTACAGAAAGCAGAATTGAATTGATGCCGTCGATGATGAGCACTGCTTCTTCTTTCTCGTTCTCTGCTTAACTTTCTACGACAGGGAGATAGTGTATTTTATTTTACATCGGAGAAACCCATTTCTTTTACAGTAAATTGGGCCACAAACTTACCAGGCCCACTGGATTACTAGTCCAGAGTTGCTCAGAAACTATTTTTTTTCTTACATTTTCATAACAAAGTCAAATTATGTAATTAAGGATGATTATTTGACCCGCTCCGAAATTTTTGCGTATTACCAAATTTGCTAGACACCCCTTATTTTGGACTTATATAGGTAGAGATTCTAGTTGATAGATGAATATAGACATAGGTCCTTTGAAAAAAAAATATAAATAAAATAAAATAATTAGTATATAGACATAAACATCCTCAATTAATAAGAAAACAAATGTCATATATCTTCTATCCACAATTTCACGTTTCTCTCACCCTATATTTAGGCTCCGTTTGATAAAATTAAGCACTAAACACTGAATGCTGAATAGTCATCAAAACGATTAAGAGCGGTGTCTGAATACTGAATGCTGAATATTTAAGTTTGTTTGGTAATTGTATTATTTTTATATCTGAATGTTGTTATTTTACTATATTGTCCTTCAAAATAATTCAATTTGATTTTATTAATTTAATTATCAATAATATTTAAGTGGATATATTAATATACTTATTTTGAATTGTGCTTTTTCTTTTTGGATTATGAATTGTGCTTTAAAATATATTAGATTATATTCTTACTATGAAATACGTATATAAAGAATATAAATCTATGGCCATAGGTTTTCATTAAATATGTAACAGAGAGAGAAATGAAAATTTACTTTATAATAATTAACCAATCTTATACTTTCTTAGAAATTATATATTAAAAAATACTGCATCTTAATATCCATTATTTTATGATAAACAATGTATTTGTCAAGAAATTAAGCATTCTTTCAACTTATATATATTTTCAAGAAAAAACAAAAAAGTAAATTAGTAACTACATGGAAAAAAATGCAGCCTAAAATTCAATGAATTGTCTACACGGGGAATAGCTTGATTCACCCATTAGTAAACAGTAAATTATTTAAGGAAGAATTGAAGAAAAAGGTGGTTCAAACACTGTGTGCACAACAAGGACAAAATAGTCTAAAATCCATTCAGCATAATGCTGAATGAATAAGCCCAATTATTTGGGCTGAATCGGCCAGCAATTAATGGCTTTATTCAGACTACCTTACCAAACACTCTTAAGTCTTAACAGTATGTTGCTGACCGAATCAGTTTTTTTTTTCCATTCAGAGGTCATTAAGCACCTATCAAACGGGCCCTTAATCCCTAATCTCTCTCCCACTATATCTCACGCCTCTCTCTTTCTCTTGTTCTTCTCTGTTTTTTTTTTTCTTTTCTTTTTTTATTAAGAAATACTGTAGAGAAGGAAAAAACAAGGATGTTTTTAGATTATGAGATGATTTCTTGGTGAAAGAATTAAAGAAGACAACAAACATCCCCTCCCCTCTTCTAAAAAAAATTCAAAAATCCAAAATTCGCATTGTGTCTCCCGTATGTAGAACATTCCCATCGTTTGTTGTTAACAATTTCCGTTTGCAGGTTGGTTTAACTTCATTTGTTGTTTGAAGAATTGCGTTTGTTGTTGAGATTTGGTTCGTCTGGCTTACAATTTGCAAGGTATGTCTTAAGTTACATTTTACAAACACTTTGTTTAATATTTTTGCTGTTTGCAACGTGTTCCATAAACTTTTTTTTTTGTTGGTGTTTTTAATAATGATGGTTATTTTTTTTCAGTTTGTTGTTTGCATTTGGCGAAGCCATATGTAGTTTATTGCTTGCAATTCAATAATGTGAATTTTTTTCTTGAGTTTGTTCTTAGCATTTGGCGAAATCATATGTAATTTTTTGTTTGCAATTTAATAACGCAAATTCTGGATTTTTTTTTAAGTTTGTTGTTTGCATTGGACGAAACCATAGGTATTTCGTTGTTTGCAATTCAATAATATAAAAATCTAATTTTCAGTTTGATATTTGCAGTGCATAGAGTCGTAGGCGGCACGGGAAGCTTCACAGTTCCCGGAGTCATCGATAGCATTTTTAGAATATGAATTTGTAAAATAAATTGTATATTTTTTTATGAATTAATTTATTTTTTTAGTTAATATTTGGAAGAGAGATTTCTGAGAATTTGTTTTGATATAGAGATTTTTTGGGATTTGATTTGATTTTAACTAAGGATATTAAATATTATTAATTTATTAATATATGGAAATTTTGACTTGAATCTACACACATAAATTATAATATAAAGGGACCTATAGTAAATTGCCCCAAAATCTAAATGTAACTTATTTAAATAATTATAAGATCTAACAGTTTATCAACTCCTAAAATATAGGTTGTTCATGTGTTTGGATTATAGGTTGTTCAGATGTTTCGATTATCTAAATACCTTAAAATATAATTATAAAATTTAACAGCATATCAACTCTTAAAATATCTTATCAAATATAGGAGCTTATAAAATATCTTATACAAGGCCTACCAAATGGACTCTAAGTGAGATTATGTTTAACAAGGGAAAACAATTGTTATTTGAGAAAAATGAAAAAGGAAAAAAGAAAGAAAAAACCCAGTAACCAAAATGCCATGCACGTCTCGCCATCTCAATGCCATTAGTCTGAGTCTAGACTCTTTTACGAATGGTTTTAAAATTGGACCGTACATAGAACCGGACAATCAACGGGCTACGATTGGACCGGTTCAATCGAGTTTTTATATAGTTTTATTTTTAATTATATATAAGTAGTTAAAAAATAATCTATTTTTATATATATAAAGACCATCTATAGCGTAATATGTTGACACGTGGCGCTTTAGGGTTTCAATACTCTATGACAAATTTAGAATTTTTTGATAGTCCTAGGATTATTTGGCAAAAAAATAAAATACGTTTGTATGATTGTATCCCCATCTCCTCCCCAACTGTATCTGTGTAACCTCTCACAAGATTTTTTTTGCAATATTTTTTTCTCAATCCCCTATGTTTTTCTTCTCGACGACGGTTTGATTTTTTGTTTCCTCTATTTTTTCCTCTTTTCCACCGTTTCTTGCTTCGCTCATGTATAAATTCCTTCACAAATTCGAGTGAAGAGCAACAAACAAGCAGAAGCCGGCATCCAATTTCTTTTATTAATCAACGAATGACAGAAAGAGTAGTACGGTTTTTCCAACTTTGGATTTGTGGAGACAAAGAACTCCATAAAATTGAAGAAATATTTCCTATCTTACAAAGAGAAGGAATAGTATTTCATTTCAGGTAATTTTTATCTCGGTCATATAAATTGAAATTTAGGCATCAGAATTTTCTGTAAAAACTATGTCGTATACGTGTGTGTGTGTGTGTGTGTATTTCTATAATTATATGTTCTTCTAATGGCTCTTCTCTTTACTGGTTCTTAGTGCTCTATTTTCTGTCTTGTGTCAATATCTGCAAATGTCAAATGATTGTGTTTAGGCTGCTCATTATGATTACTTTTAGTACAGATATAGCATCTTCAAAAAACTCAATGGCAGAAACCAATCAAAATGTAGCAAACAAATTTCGTGAAACAGCGAAATTTTATCCAACCCCGGTATATGGAAAGTCGAAAAGGAGATTTTGTATAGATGGGGTCTTTCTTATAGACTCTTGAAGGTATGCATAACCATGTGGTTGGGAGATATTCTTGGCATATATTCTCTCTGTCTTTAAAGGTGAAGTAGAAGAAGGTTAAATTAATCTCAAATTTTACCTTTTAAAAGAGTTAGTTAGGTCAGTTAGGTCAAGTAGATGTGAAAGTCGGATGGAATGTATCGGAATAAATTCCAATTTATAATTTAAATTTTCGGAATCTAGAAATTCATTATGATTTCAAAAGTTACGGAAATTTCGGAAATTATAATTCTAAACTTTTAAAACGTTTCGAAAATTTTCAGTAGCTTTCATAAATTTGAAAAATAAGAACACCCGCTTTGATAATACTAATAAATATTAAGTTCCAATTCATTTATTTAAAAAACAACACTTTTAGCCGAAGAAGACATTCAGCGTATGATCGCCGAACCTTCAACAAGATCAACTTCTACTTGCTCCTCTAACGGTTCAGATAACCGATAAGGACCTTTAGCGTACGATCGCGAAAGTTTCAACTCGTGTTGCCACTGAAGCAATGGCACAACCGTGCGCATCCACCTCAGACCATAGGTCTCGAGTGCCTTATCCTAAAGTGGGGGGCTATCCCATCCCAAGGTTGGCATCACCCTTACCTTTCAACCCCAAGTAGGTGCACATCTCATCTCAAGAAACGAGTATAATCTCCCTACTCAAAAAATAAAACATCCACAAAGGGGTGAACATCAACCACCTAAAAAATAAAAGAGAAAAAGAAGAAAGAAGAAGAAAAAAAAAGATGAAAAGAAGAAGATGAAAAAACAGAAGAAGAAGAAGAAAGAAGATGATGAAAAAACAGGAGAAGAAGAAGAAGAAAAAAGAAGAAGAAGATAAATTATTTTGTCACGCAAAGGATTCTTCATTACCGTCAAGCCAACTTCTTTATTCGGTACAAGCAACCTTCTTTATTAGGCATCTTTCTTTATTCGGGCATCTTTCTTTATAAGCCAAGCCAACTTCCGAAAGGGACTAAAAAAAAAAAAAAAAAATTTTTTTTTTTTTTCTTTTTTCCGACCGACCGCCGCCGCCGCCGGTCGTATTTTTTATTATTTTTTTCGGGTCGGAAAATTTTCGGACTTTCGGCACCGGCCCAGCCAAGGTGCTAGCAACCTTGCCCAAAACTAGTCTCTCCCGACGTTTTCGGAGCAATTCTCGAAATCTGACCAAACGGCCCCGACAACCACCGTGCCAAATTCAATTTCCTACGTCCTCGTATTTTTTATTATTTTTTTCAGGTCGGAAAATTTTCGGACTTTCGGCACCTGCTGGGCCGGTGTGCAGCCAAGGCTGGGCCGGTGTGCGGGGCTGCCTTGCCAAAACTGGTCGCCCCCGACGTTTTCGGAGCAATTCTCGAAATCTGAGAAAACGGCCCCGACAACCACCGTGCCAAATTCAATTTCCTACGCCCTCGTATTTTTTATTATTTTTTTCGGGTCGGAAAATTTTCGGACTTTCGGCACCGGCCCAGCCAAGGTGCTAGCAACCTTGCCCAAAACTAGTCGCTCCCGACGTTTTCGGAGCAATTCTCGAAATCTGACCAAACGGCCCCGACAACCACCGTGCCAAATTCAATTTCCTACGTCCTCGTATTTTTTATTATTTTTTTCGGGTCGGAAATTTTTCGGACTTTCGGCACCTGCTGGGCCGGTGTGCAGCCAAGGCTGGGCCAGTGTGCGGGGCTGCCTTGCCAAAACTGGTCGCCCCCGACGTTTTCGGAGCAATTCTCGAAATCTGAGAAAACGGCCCCGACAACCACCGTGCCAAATTCAATTTCCTACGCGCTCGTATTTTTTATTATTTTTTTCGGGTCGGAAAATTTTCGGACTTTCGGCACCGGGTGGGCCGGTGTGCGGGGCTGCCTTGCCAACACTAGTCGCCCCCGACGTTTTTCGCACCGCACCCGACGCCCGCCGCCCGGCGGCCGGCGAAGGCAAAGGCAAAGGCTAAGGCTAAGGCTATTATTACATATATAAAAATATATATAATAAAAATTTATTTATTTCGGACCGGGCTCCGGCGGGCCGACGGGCTGCGAATTGTGGGCACCGGCCAGCCGAGGT
Source organism: Erythranthe guttata (assembly GCF_000504015.1). The sequence continues at coordinate 1,635,352 of NW_012192922.1, forward strand.
GCAGCAAATTTCTGGCAGCGATGGGCACCGGCCAGCCGGTGGGCAGCAATTTATTGGCGACGTGCAAGCATCGGCTGGGCCGGTGGGCAGCAACTTGGGAGCCGGCCGGACGCAGGGGGGGGGGGACGGTCGGGCAGAAATTTGGGAGCCGGCCGGGCGCACGGGGGGGACCCGGCCGGGCATAGTGGCCAGCCCTTCCCCCCTATAGTAGTGAAATGGACAAAACCAGCCAAATGACCCAAAAGATTTGGCGACACTACCTCTATGGTGAAAAGTGTACCATCTACACCGATCACAAGAGCCTGAAATACTTCTTCACCCAAAAAGACTTGAACATGAGGCAACGAAGATGGCTCGAACTAGTCAAAGATTACGACTGCGAGATACTCTACCACCCCGGTAAAGCAAATGTGGTCGCCGACGCACTTAGCCGCAAATCGATGAACGCTCTCATTGTCCAACCCAACTTGGGAGAATCGATCAAATCAGCCCAACAAAACGATCCACAAATTCTCAAAATCCGCAATAACCTCGAATCCAATCCCAACTTCCGAATCACCAAAGATGATCTCGTCCGATTCAAAAATTGCATTTACGTCCCCGATGATCCAAATGTTCGCCGACTAATATTAACCGAAGCTCACCAAACCACGTACACTTGCCATCCCGGAGAAACCAAAATGTACCAAGACCTCAAAAAGCTCTACTGGTGGCCTGGAATGAAGAAAGACGTTGCCCGATTCGTCGCCGAATGCCTAGTGTGCCAACAAGTCAAAGCGGAACATCAAAGGCCCGGAGGTCTACTTCAATCGAACCTAATTCCAGAATGGAAATGGGAAGCTATCACAATGGACTTCGTGCAAGGATTTCCGAAGACCCAAAGAGGATCCGACGCCATCTGGGTGATCCTTGACCGACTGACCAAAACGGCTCACTTCCTTCCGATTCGAATGACGATCAGCTTAGAGAAGCTAACCGAACTATACGTCCGTGAGATAGTCCGACTCCACGGTGTTCCCGTCTCCATTATTTCCGACCGTGACCCTCGATTCACGTCAAAATTCTGGAAAAGTTTACACGAAACCCTCGGAACACGATTAAAATTCAGCACCGCCTATCACCCCCAAACCGACGACCAATCCGAACGAACTATCAAAACCCTAGAAGATCTTCTCCGCGCTTGTATCCTTGACTTTGGAGGAAATTGGGAATCCCGCCTCCCACTAATCGAATTCGCGTACAACAATAACTTTCACTCGTCAATTGGAATGGCACCCTACGAAGCTCTTTACGGCCGCAAGTGTAGGTCCCCGCTCCATTGGGACGAAATTGACGAAAGAAAATTCCTTGGTCCCGACCTAGTCCAACAAACTGTTGATATCGTCAAAAACATTCGAGAGAAAATGCGAATTGCCCAAGATCGGCAACAAAGCTACGCCAACACAAGAAGGAGAGATCTCGAATTCGAAGTCGGAGACTCCGTATTCTTGAAAGTGGCGCCTTTCAAATGAATTATGCGATTTGGGAAAAAGGGAAAATTAGCACCGAGATTTATTGGTCCATTCGAAATTCTCGACAAAGTTGGTACTCGCGCATACCGACTAGCCTTACCACCCAATTTATCCAGCTTCCACAACGTCTTTCACGTTTCCATGCTTCAGAATTACATTCGCAGCCCAGACCACGTATTGAAAACCGAACCGATCGATCTAAACCCTAACCTTTCTTACGAAGAGAAACCTTCCCAAATACTTGATTTCAAAACCAAAACCCTTCGAAACTGAGATCTAAAATTCGTTAAAATATTGTGGCAAAACCACACACCCGAAGAAGCCACGTGGGAACGAGAGGAAGAAATGCGCAAACATTACCCCGAGTTGTTCAGGTAACAATTTTGGGGACAAAATTTCTTTAAGGGGGGGAGATTGTAACACCCCATCTTTTCCAAAACCCGAACACCCTAAAACTCGAGACTAATATTTCTAACTCGAGAACCCTTAGGAAATATTATTACGTGATATTAATTATATGCATTACGTGAGTTTAATTTTGTTACTTACGTGAATAATTACGTGCGCTATTATATGTGTGAATTATATGTTAGTAAATTTAAATACTATGGAATTTCGTGATTTATGCATACCTTAGTTGTTTAATGTTTATATGTTCGGAATTTAGTGAATTATGTGAATCATATTATGATTATATATAGGGCAAATTACCAAAACCCCCCTGAGGTAAGGCTGAATAACGAAAATCCCCCCCTTGTTTGCGTAATTACGAAAATCCCCCTTGACTAACGGTTGACCAATTTTTTTTAACAGAAAACGTGAAAAGTCTATTATACCCTTCTGTTAAATATGTAAAAAATAAAAGAAAAAAAACAAATTACGAAAACCCCCCTGAGGTAAGGCGTAATTACGAAAATCCCCCTCAATGGAATATTATGATTTATTTGTATTTAATATATACTTTTTACATTTCGTTTGTTTAAAATTGAAATATAATTAAACAAATATTAAAAATTATTAAAAATATTTTTACCGTAAAATAAGAAATACGAGAATATTTCAAAAATATGTAAACTCGTTTTGATTGAATAAAAAAATATAAAATATATAAAAAAAAAATACAAAACAAGTAAAAAAAATTATGTTACAAGATATGTTTAATTATTTTATATATTCTTTTTGTATATTTTTAATAATTATAAAATGAAGAAATACGTTATAGTTTTAAAATTAAAATAACTACGTTTTTTAAGTATTATAAGCCCCCCTACGGTGTTACTTTTGACGAAAAAATATAATAAAACATTGACAATTACCATAATATTAAAAAAACTATTAAAAATATTTGTAGCATAAAATAAGAAATACGAGAGTATTTCAAAAATACGTAACCTCGATTTTATTGAATAAAAAAATATATAAAAAAATTAAAAAAGAAATAAAAACTTTTAATGTTATCTTTAATTATTTTATATACATTTTATCTTTTTAATAATTATAAAATGAAGAAATACATTATAGTTTTAAAATTAAAATAACTACATTTTTTAAATACATTACAATTTACCCCCTAAGTAATTAATATGCTTACAATTACCCCTCAAGGGCAAGAATGTCATTTTCGGAGGAATATTCCATGGAATCAAAAAGATTCCGTCAGAAGTAACACCGTAGGGGGAATTTGTAAGATGACAACATACCTCAGGGGGATTTTCGTAATTACGCAAACAAGGGGGGGATTTTCGTTATTCAGCCTTACCTCAGGGGGGTTTTGGTAATTTGCCCTTATATATATATATACGTACATACATGCATACTTACATGCATACGTACACATACATATATGCTAATACTTGCATTATACATTAGAGTATATTTACATATATACATATATGTTTGAGTATATGACCGAAGGTGTGTATGTGTGTGTGTGTCCGGATTGTGTGTGTGTGTGGTATTGATGCAAGTTGTGTTTATTTTAAATAAAATAATTAGTGAATAAGTGTGCATGTCTTTACACTTGGCACACCCTAATCATTTGTATAATCCCACACTCAAAGTAACCCAAAAGACACTCTCAATTCTCCTTATTCTTCCACATACACCTATTGCTTGTCTTCTCCATTTCTCTCCACCGAAGCAAATCACCACCATCATCGGCCTCTCCTCTCTCCACCTCACCTCACCTTTCCAAAGAAATTCCCAAAATTTAAAATGAGAGTTCCTTATTTAACTCTTGCCATAGACTACTCCAAAAATACCATCAAAACCACTTGCCTCCTTTCGGGAGATCACAACTCCTCCCTCCTTGAAGCTCACACCATTTCATTCACAATCGAGGTAGCTTGGTTGAACTTCGGTGCTTGAAAGCCTCTCTTCCTTCGGTTATTTTCTTTCTTCAATTTTAAGGTAAGAAATTTCGATTTCTTGCTGCAATTAAATTGCATCAATAGTACTAAAATGGTTTTTCAAAATTTTTAAAAGATTGGGAATGATTTCGAAAATTTAGGGCTTTTTGGGGGAAAATGGAAAATATGTGTTTAATGTTGATTTCTTGTTCTTGCATGCATCATCTATGTTGGTAGTGGGTAGACACAAGTTTTATTGGCCAAAAGCAATGAAAATTTCAGATTTCAAAAAGGGGATTTCAAGAAAAACGAATTTTTAACTTTTATGGGGTTGCATGTGTAGATCTTCGAAAGTTTTGGGTCAATTCTGTAATTTTTGTAAAGTCAGTCCTAAAAGTGCTTTCAAAACTGTTTTCCAGTATTTATTGAACACAAATTTCGGATTTAAGGAGTTTTTGTAGGAAAAGTTGATTTTTGAAATTCTAGTAGGCTTGCATGTGTAGATCTAGAGATTTTGGGGTAAAATGGGTAATTTCCGAAATTTCTGCATAAAGTAACTTTTCAACTTCATTTTCTGCATCTAGTAAAGTGGAATTTCAGATTTGTTAGGGGTTTTTCATGAAAAAATGGAAAATTGAACTCCTAGTGTGGTTGCATGTATAAATCTTGAAACTTTTGGGTCAAAACTGCAAATTCCGAAAAATCTCTCATTTTTAAAGTTTGGATCTGTTTTCCAGCTAGTACTAAATAGGAAAAAGTTTTATTTACCAAGTTTTTAAATCAATTAGAGTTATATTAGAGTTTTGGAGTTTTAAAATTGAAAAAGGGACTTTCCGACTTTTTAATTTCAAGAAAATTCGAAACTTTGTAAAAAATTTAAATTAATTTCAGAATCTGAAATTGGGTCAGTTAGGAGTCCTAGTATTTAATTTGGGAATTTTTGGAATTAGTTTGCTATTATTTCGAAATTAGGAAAATTTGCATGTCATTTATACATATGTTTTGTGCCTTAATGTTTATGTTTTGATTTAATAGTTATGAGTGATGAGTTTTGGTAGTTTTTTACTTTTAATTGCTGTTGGATGTGGTTTACTGCCTATGAGGAGTTATTGAATGGATTATTGCCTAGAAGTGGTAATAAGTTCATTAAATGAGATGTGAGAAAGGGGTATTTGTTTTTAAGCATGGTTTGGTGTTAAATAGTGAAGTTTAATGTGTTGGCTGCATGTGTGTGTGCTAAAAATGTGTGGATATGTGTGTGCTGATTGTGCATGGTGTGTGTGCCGTGTGTGGTTGTGTGTATATGTGTGAATTTGGGATTTTTGCCCAATTTACAAATATGTGGTGAATTGTGATATTTGTGTGATTTTGTAGCACTTGATTGATATTTGTGATGTTTATGTGTGGGTCATAAGCATGATTTCGAAAAGTTGCATTAAAAGGTTTTGAATTGAAAGATTAATGGAATATCGGGTAATAAACAACTCGGATATAGTGGGCCGGTATCCAACTAGGATGATGCGTGTAGTGGTTTAATTCCACTTAGTGAAAACGGGCTCGTAACAGGTTTATTGCCAGGTACAGAAATTAATCTTTCACGGATCCGATAAAAGGAAAAATGTATTTTTCATGATTTTCACAAAAAGGGCATTTTAGTCATTTTGCATAAGTGCGTGATTTAAGTGACTAGTGTGCTTTTGTGAGTTATGCGACTTTGACCGATTGTCTTGTGTGGTTGTACGGAACGTGGGTAAGCACGGGTATATAATATTATATATTAGGTATAACGTATTTCCAAAGTTCGATATTACTCGGATTTCTTACTGAGCTTTATAGCTCATATAGATGTCTTTTAATTGCAGGTAGTAGTAATCCGCAACCGGGATGGATCGAGTAGTGGATCGAGGTCTTGCCCGGAAATTTTGGAAGACGTACGAGGACCTATGAACGATGCTAGAAACTTTTGGTTATTTTCTTTTGGTGGTGTAATATTAAACCGTAACATTTTCGTACCTTTTGAACTCATTTTCATTATGAAACGTACTTAACCCCTATTATGATATAGTAAGTTTCGAAATTTTACTATTCTTACGCCTCCATTTGTGATTTTCGATTTATTCACCAAAATAACCTTTCAAAACTCTGATTTCCCCTCGAACCACACCACCGATAGTAATATTGTAGCACTCGAATGAAAAACCTCCTCTTGAAACTTATTTCGAAACGAAAACTCTATTCAACCTAAGAAAGTTTTTCGAAAACTGCAAAGTTTTAATATTTGCATTTTCGCCCCATTCCAATGTTTTAAAAATTACAAAGAGATCCTTTGCTTCCGCTAGTTGAATATTCCGATAAACCGGTTCGATTTATCGCCCGGCTAGAAGGGGGGTGCTACAAAGGATCACAACTATTGACAGAGATATGTTATTGGATCTAAGGGCACGTCTTCACTTTGTGCCATTATTGTAAGAATCTTTCTGCTAACTACAACAATTTTAATTCTTTGGACTGAATCCAATGCATAGTTGATCCAACTGGATTCGTGATGGGTTAATTTAGAGAGTTGGGTAGGCCGGAACTTGGACCGGGGCCCGCGGATAAACCTACAAAAAAGGAAAGAACCGGACTTAGGCCGGAGTTAGCACTCCGACGGCCAAATCAGTAACTTCCTGAAGAAGGTATTATGCTTTTATGTGTAATTGATGTAGAAGATTTTCGCGTGTTGATACCTGTATTTACTGCTCTTATTTATACTACAAAGGGGACGGACGTCAAATATTCTCCAATTTAATTTACCTGTCCAATCGCGGTAATTAGGCATCCGGACTCCAAATTACCTTCAATGTAGTTTAATCTGTCATTTCATTGACGGCTGCGGATGCAAAAAGTAGGGGACGGAAACGACATTCATCTGTGTTAAGTGTATATTTATACACTTAATTATACCTTTTAATTGGAGCTTTTGGTATGTTTTAACGATAATTGGTGCTTAAAATGGCTATTATTTGTATTTTAGGTGCAAATTGAAGAATTGGCAACTTATGGGGTGAAAACTGCAAATTCGGAGAAAAAGTGGGCCAAAAGTGAAAAAATCAGAATTCTGAAGAATTGAAGACCGGACGGCCGTCCGGATTTAAGAGGGAATTCTCGCACGGCCGTCCGGGTGGTCGAGGTGGCGCAGTGAAGGAAGTTTAATTACACAAGGAAACCCGCCCTATTATATTTTTGCACCCTATTTAAAGGCCAAAAGCACACAATTAGGAAGAATCTTTTAATCTTGAGTTTTTATCTTTCATCTTTCTACACGCTAGCAAGGAGCACAAGAACGAAGACGAAGACGCACAAGAACGAAGACGAAGACTTGACGACTCTTCATCAGAGTTCTCCTCTTTTATTTTTATTCATAGCTTTTATGTTTTTTCGTATTTTTATTATGTTTTTCGTAGAGAACATGAGTAGCTAAGTTTTTATTCTAGAATTTTATTGGAACCCTATGTGGTAATTCGAACCTCTTTTTCGACTTTTATGCAAGTTTAATTCTTCGATTATTTCTTCTATCTTGATCTTATTTAGCGCATGAACGTAGCTAATTTATGTTGCTATTTGTTATTGTTAGAATTGATTGACAGATCGTTTTAATAATTAGAACAGGGATAGAAGAGCCTTCGAGTAGTTTTCACCGGATGAGTGTGTTAATTGCATGTATTATCGTAGACATATAGAATACCTTAGGTAGCCGTTTGCGAGACTTGTTATTTAATGCTTTATTCATACTAGGTTTGCATAGACATATAGTAAATCTTTTATGAATAATAGACTCATAATACACGCGACAGCTGGTTATGAGTAATTTCGTGTCTTGGGTTAATAATCGGGAATTGTAACTTGCATGATAGAAGATTAATTGGGTGAAGAATTATCGCATAAGGGGAAGATAAAATCCTAGATCCGTTTTATATTGATATTTTCTCTTGTTTAATTGCTTTCTTAATTAGTTTAATTTATTTAGTTGATTAATTTGACAAACTTGCGTAGGCTGGATAAAAATCGTAATTGTTAAAATTTGGTACTTAGGATTAAATAATTTACGTATTCCCTGTGGGATTGACATCCGACTCTCACGAGTCTACTTTACTACTTGTTTGCGATACGTGCACTTGCGTGTTAGGTATTTAGCCCCAACAATCTGCGCCTGTCAGTGAATTAGACATGCATTAAATACCTCCACGTGCAGCTAGGATCAACTCGGGCTGGTCTGGTGAGAAACCTTGCGAGAGAGCGAGAGAGCTTCTCGTTCTCGCGGGTATTGGTCCCTCTCGCCTAACAAGGCGTCAGTTTAATGGGCCCTCCTCTCTTGGTGGGCTTAATGGTGCCTTTTGACCCTAGTTGGGCCTTTAGTCTTTACTGGATCTGCCAATCGGTAATGGGCTGGATCAATAGTATATATCAAAATTTAATTTTCGGTATGGTTTAACAATGGAAAATGCAGGGGAAAGATGATGAAGAAAGTTACCCAATATCATTTTTGGAGATTGAGAAAGTAGAAAAAAGTAAAGAAAAGTCTGATAGGTTTCTTCACTTGATGTCAACTGCTTATGAAAATTTTAGAAGTGTGTTTTCTCTGCTCAACAAAGTCGTGTTGCTTGAATTGCATGACTTTTGATCAGATTTTCGATCGACCAAAACTCGCTGATGATAGGCATTAAGCAGAACGGTTCATGTTACTTATTAGTCATCAAATACGCGGTATCGGGTAGTTTATTATGGAGTGAATGACATATATCGAGCTTTTTTTTAAGCGGTTTATAAAGAATTTTGGCATTTATTTCATTTGTTGATGTTATAGGTTTTTTTTCTTCATTTCTTGATCAAAATTCCCAGGTAGATGGCTTTCCTTTAAGAAGTCTAATGTAAGTACACACATATTTTAGACATATAATTATAAAAAAATAAAAAAATTATAAGACGTCTATGGGTGTTCTCGTCGAATTTCACTATTATTGAATGTATGAAGGGAAATTAAATTTTCAAGTCACGGCAATAATAATTTCCAATTCTGATAAGTTGCATTTGCTTTTATCAAGTTTTGGTTTTCTTCATTCTATATTTTTGTGTTCAAGATAAACCTGTATTTTACAATCATATGTTATGTTATGACTACGATGCTTTAAAGGTTGCTAATAAATATTCTACCAAGTTATTAAAATATCATTCACGCATAGATAATAAGTCATATATATATTATTAAAAAGTCATATATCATCATACAACTGAAATTATCTTTTCTTCTACTAAGTAATAAGTCCTATGTTTTCGATTTTCAATTGAAAATATATATTTTTCTGTACAAAAAAATAGTAATATGTATTTACCACGGGTGCAACACTAGTTACATACTAAAAATACATTAAAAATCCTATAATTGATAAAAAATATTCTAATATCTTCCATTTATCCAATTATAATTTTCTCCTTTTACTTATTTCCTCTTCTTTTTGACAACCACCAATCCATGGCACCGATGCACCATCAAGTTCCATCCCAAGCCCCTATATCTGGCTACCCCAAGTTCCTATTTCTTTCTCTTCTTATTTTTTTTCAACCATCAGATCCATACAATTTCTTACAGATCCGGCCGCACTTGAAATGCATTCATCTCTCTTCTTCTTTCCGACCATCACCCTTCCAAACTTAGCCACATTTTCTGAAAACCCGATTTTCACCGGTTTTTTGGTTTTCCGGTCGAACCGTAGTTTCTTCCGGTTATCTGATATTGACACGGTTGTTGGACTTAACGGTTTTTATATGACTAACTGGACCGGATCTGCAACCTGTTCCCGGTTTAACCGGTGCTGTCGGTCCGGTCCGGAGTATTTCAATTTCAGCGGGCCTTTATATTGGCTCTCTTTCCCATTCAAACCGAACGCAACAAAAACACGCACGCATCAAAAACACGCACCAAAAACACGCACAGTAACCGCTTTCTCTTAGAACGCACCCGCACCAACGTAGAGGAGTGGAAGTTTATCTTCACTATGAGAGAGAGCAGGTATGTGGAGTGGCCAAAATTCCTGCGCGAACTCACGAGTCAGCTTTTATCCCGGTCCTTGTTACTGCCGGTACCCGCCGGAGAGGCGCCGCCGGCCATACAACCGGCGAATTTGGCTATTCTGGTGCCGGGGGTGGGGAACTCACAGCTGAAGAAGCATTTGCGTGATGGTGGTTTTACGCAGATACATGAGTTAGATTTTTCCAAGTTCATAACTCCTGACTTCTTGTGCAAGGATTCCGATGCGGCAAACCAGCTGCACTATGATTGGACTGCTGCGGTAACTGCTCTTATTTTTTTTTTTTTTTTTTTTATTTAATGATTTTGGGTAAAATGCTTTCTAATCACACCATTTATAATTTACACACACACACACACACACACGTATATTTATCTCATTAGGAAAACAATTTGTAATCCCATATATATTCCTGTCCATGTGTATTAATGTACTGTTTCAATGGCCTTTCTGATGAGGACGTAGTTATTATGTGATACTGCAACAGTTTGCTCTTATACATTACAATCTTTTTTCAATAGAATAATGTTAGGTAAATTAGGAATATATATAGCAGTGAAAAATCTCTCAGATTACCACCTTTATTTGTTGTTAGCTTTAGGTTTCGTGCATGACTCACTGCAGAATTAGCAACCTCTGTTTTATGGAAAATTAGCAAAGTATTATTTAGGCCTTTCCTCCTATCTGATCATGGTTCATTGCCGCCTATTTGAGTGTATGACTTCATAAAAGTCCACAACAACTATAAAGTTAGTAAGGAATTTGAAGGCAAATTTATTTTTGCACTTGATGTAATCCAATTGCTCATTATGGTGGTACACACACGCATGATACTAAAGAGGCACACATATGCCGTTGGAACTGTTTGGAATTAGCAGATATGAAGATCATTTTTTATTGGTACCTAGAAAATACTAATATAGTCTCAAGAATCTGGTCCATGCTTTAATTTAAAGACTAAAGTCAGTACGGAGAATCACTCTAAGGAAAACATAAATCTTTTTAACCAATTTAGTGTTTCATTTTATATTTAATGTCAGCAACTGACATGTACCAGAAGAATTATTGCTATTGCTAAATCATGTGGATAGCTTTCTTGGAGTGCTCTCTCTTTCCAGCAGCTCTTTTGTTATTGCTACTAGTTTTTTTGTTTCCTTTCTTCTGCTATTAGTATTAGCTACTGCTTGTATATTGGTGATGAATCTTGCAATTATTGCCATGGAAATATTCTTGATTGATTTTGGAATCACTTGTTTTGCTAGAAATTTAATTAAATTAGTGACTCTTATCAGTTTGTGATTTTTGTGGATGATGGTAAAATAATGGGATTCTTTCTGGTCCAGTACTATTTATTTATTTATTTTTCTTTTTTTTTTTTTTGGATGATGAAATGTTTTATGTGAAGTCTAATGATTTTGGTTTCTTGGTTTCTGTTCAGTTTGCAGATGAGACCTTTGATGCAGTCGTGGACAAGGGTGGATTGGATTTATTAACCCTGCCTGATGTTGAGTTTACAACATCTGGGATTGTGTATATAAGTAAAGTATGTGTTATTCGAAATTGATACCGATGTTGGATCTTGTTTCTTTGAGTGTCATGCTCTATTTTGTTGTGCATTACCAGGTAAAAGAGATTTTAAGACCTGGCGGGAAATATATATGTATCACCTCAGCAGAACCCAAGTTGTTAGGTATTGTTTGTTCCTCATAGCTTCATTTTCTTTTATTCTTTTTGGTGAATGTAAAGGTATGTATTGTGCAGTTCTCAGTTGTGATCCTCTTTTTCCATCATATATATATATATATATATATATATATAATTATATATATATATATATATATATATATATATATATATATTCTCCTCAGATTTACTTTTCCGCAAATTCCGTTGTGGATGGAAAATGAGTCTTCATGCCATTTCGACTCAATATCCAAGAGTTCAGACATTTATGGTGGTTCTAGAGAAAGATATTTGTGCTTCTGTTTCTAAGATATCGTTTTTCTTGGATGACTACTCTGATGACCTCTATATTCGATCTCATAGTTCAAAGAAGGTAAAGCACTTTCACCCTCTCTATGAATGAAATAACTTGAAATGGTTTTTGATGAAACTAAAAACACACATGCATTTGGTCAGGATACTAAATAATATTTGCTCACATACACTCAATGTAAATGCTAATCAGATGCTTTAAGATCAGTGGCTTTGATGCTCTTTGCTACTTAAATTGAACATATTGTTAACTGTTATATCTGCAGGAATTGGAATTAATTAACCTTTTTAATGTGTTTTAGCATGGAAAATTCGTGGAAGCACTTGTAAAAGAAGAAGAGATTCGCTCAACGTATTCAGACTTATGCACACTTAAAGGACTGAATCTTGAAAGCCTTAAAGATTTTGAACCAGGTCGTAAGATAAAGCTTATTTTAGGTGATCCTGCTGGACCCTATTACTATAAGGCTGTACTTGTGGATGCTGAGCAACATCCAACAAGCCCTTTGTTACATCAGTTTGCTGTATACGTAGTTCCAGAAGTAAGTGATAGGACTTTTTGGGTTATTTAAATTCTTTCAAAAGCCAACTGCAATATGACTAAATTTTCAATTTCAGGCTCACGTTAATGAATGGTCCTTCTCATCAGAAGAAGGACAAATGCACTATGCCTCAAAGTTGAGGGCTGCTAGATTACTGATTGTAAGATCTCTCCTCTTTATTTTCTTTCTTTATCTTAACTTTTTGCATCTCATCTTTTGATTACTAAATTATTTGGATTGTTTTAGATTTTAATGGAGTCCACTCATGAGATTCCTGACACAGGGAGAATCCAGGTGATATCCAACTTTATTTTCAATGGCTGTAAAGTTTTGGCTTGCATTACATTTGATGGCTTCTTAAACTTTTGGTTTGTGTTTTCCTTTGTTTTAGGGGCATCTCAGTCGTCTAGTCCGGCCATTGGCTCCAACAAGTGGTCAGCACTCAACAATTTTTATACGACGTGTATGGTTCTTGAACTAAGCTTGTTCCTAATTCATTTTGAGATTTAATGATTGATGTATGATGCACGACTAGGTAAGTTGGTCCGGTTCGAGTTCTTCGACTAATATATCCTGCCCTTATAGATTTTGTGTTGCGAATTTTTTCTAGTTTGTTTTGAGTTAAGATCATAATTAATTGCTGTCGAGAAATTGAGGAAGAAGATTGGGATTGATGATGTTACTGAAAATAAGAATAGTTCAACTGATCTGCGAAATAGATCTTTTCAGTTGGGTTTTATGAAGCTTGTTTCCCCTTGATTATTCGATTAATCAAGATTATGATAATTTTTAAGACTTTTAAATGAGGTTTTTTTTTGAAACTCGAACTTATTGCGAGACAATATTCTATGATCAACGGTTTTGAACATTTTCTTATGGTAACCACATCTCAGGTTACAATATGGGAGTTTATATAACTATGAGCTCTCAACATTAATGCAGCTAATACAATACTATTATTTGATGGAAAATAAATTTTAATAGTGCATTAAATTGATAGCTTGATTAAAACAGAAAAAAGCTATCTCCGAAGAAATCTTTGTGGCTCATACCTATTTTTTTCGGTAGTGCATCATAACCTAGGTTATGATTTTCGCTAACGATAAAAAAACTGATGCAGGGTACACATGATGATGACATTGTTGAATCTGATGTTGAGTTGGAAATTTCTGATCTCATCGAGGCTGAAAAAGATCCTCCACAAAAGGTGGGTAACTGAAAAACTGGACCAAAAATATATATTCACTATTTGCTTATTACACATGTTTGTTTACTTTGTTATTGCAGATGGGGAACCCTTTGATCGAAGTAACTGATGAAAATAAAAAAGCTGCTCAAATATCAAAAGCAAAAGCCAACGAGGCAATATCTGACGGTACCTATGCTGAATTTCTTTTAGCTAAATATTTTACTGTTACTGGGAAGTATATAATATATTAATATGTGTTACCTGCAATTTTATGAATTTCAGGTAAGTTTAGTGAAGCCATAGATTATTTGACGGAAGCAATCATGTTGAATCCGATGTCTGCAATTATGTACGCAAATAGAGGTAAATATGAACAAATCAAACCATCTCAGTTGGTTAAAATATATTATCACTTCTAAACTATAGTGTATATTACGTTGACATTGTTGTGTTGATCCGAAATGTTTCTTTTGCAGCAAGTGTGTTCATCAAACTGAAGAAACCAAGCGCTGCAATACGAGATGGTAATGCGGCTTTACAGGTATATCTGTTTTTTGCACTTACCACACTTTACAGCTATTAATATATGGATTCTTGATTTCGATGCAATTTCATTTTCAGATCAACCCTGACTCAGCAAAAGGGCATAAAGCACGAGGGATAGCATTGGCGATGTTGGGATCATGGGAAGATGCGGTTGATGATTTGCATGTGGCTGCGAAGTTGGATTTTGATGAGGAAATTGACTCAACTCTAAAGAAGGTTATTTTTACTGATTATCTAGATTCTAATCATTCTATTTGATGCCTCTACTCATGTGCTTCACTTTCTTACTTTGCACATATAATATTTAGTCCTACGTGTTGCTGTTTAAAAGGTTACTTATAAATCCTAGATGATGTTGCTTTAAAATTTTCAGGTTGAAACTAATGCAAAGAGAATGAAAGAGCATCGTATAAAATATGACCGCTTGCGCGAAGAAAAAAAGTTGAGAGAAATTGACCAGAAAAAAAAGAAGCGCGAAGTAAGTCAATATTATTTACTTCATTATGATTTTTTTTTAAAATTAATTTATAAGTTTTTTTGTCGTGTTCTATATAACTAATCACTTTCTTTTGATTTTGATGCAGGATGCTGAGAGTGCGTCTGTTTTAAAAGATGGTATGGACATTTCAGTTTATTACATATTAGATATATAATTTAAAGAAACATATATTGCCCATGCAAGAAGCAATTTGAATTATGTCCTAACATGTACTTTCATACCGCATTCCACTTTATTAACCAGTGCATAAGATAATTTCCTTTTTATGTTCGACAATCTCGCAGATAAAATCAGATTATTTATTTACCAAACCTTCACTTTTACTGCATAATATTACTATGACTGACTACTAATTCCCTGTAATTTTACCTCTCAATAACTTACAACAAACTTCCATTCGAAGATTTAACATCATTCAACATTGAAGTGTTTTGATTGGTTTAAGGTTCTGATATTTTTTTCTTTGAACAGGAGAAGTGATTAGGATTCGTTCTGCTAGTGAGTTAGAAAAAAAGTTAAATGCTGCTTCAAAGATAGGACGGCTCACAATTCTCTGTTTCACCGCACCAAGCTGTGGGCCCTTGAGCGTAATCTCAACCTTAGCAACACAATATCCGAAAGCCGTATTCCTGAAAGTTGATATTGAAGAGGTTAAAGAAGCTACTGGTGAATGGGACATCACTATGGTCCCGTGTTTCTCTTTTGTGAAGAACGGTAAAGAGGTTGATAAAGTTGTTGGAGTTGACAAAACTTCGCTCGAGAAGAAAATTGCCCAGTATTCTTGAGATCACTTCTTGATATAAGCGTAAATAAATAAAAAAGGAGAATTCTGCAAGTTGTTTGATGACTAATCTTGTTTAGGGCAAGTAGAATAGTTGATTGAGATTGTTGTTAAATGAGAGATATAGAACATTGTTACGTTCTGGTTTGTTGAAAATACAGAGACAAAGAAAAGGTTCTTGAATGATGCATTTTGGTAAATATATTTTGATTTGATTTCATGAGTATACTTTATATGATGGTGGTTGTTATGTTGGAAGTTTCATCTTTATGTTGTAGTTGCATTGCATTTGGATGGAAAGTTTTGGAGTTCAAAATTTTTATAATGATAACACTCTTAAATTTTTATAGGGAAAATATATTTGGTTTCTCGTGTTTCAAAAATTCAACATTTTTAGTTATTTTCATCAATTTTCCATTAAAACTAATGGAATCAAACGTGTTTCCATCACTGTAATTGACGGATTAATAGTAAATTGACGGAAATGACCAAAATAGTCAAATTAAAAACATGAGGGACCAAATGTGTTTTTTGTGAACATGGGGAACCACATGTGAAATCGTTGCAAACTTGAGAATGAAAACTATAAATTTCTCAATTTTTATATATAAACTAGATTTTGGCTTATTATGATATTATTTGATTTTTATTTTTGTTTTTCTCTAGATTTTGGACTTTGACTGAATAATATTTAATGATTTTTTTTAAGATTATATGTAATGACTAATGACTCATTAATCGTTCAATTCAAAGACCTCTGTTAAAGAGACCCAAAAAATATGTCCATGAAAATTCTAACCACATCGATTTCAACTATGTGAGTTCATTCACCAATTTTAGTTATGTGCTAATTTTGGTTATATATAAACCTTTTTTTTTTATAATTATTTTTTTAATATTTGACTTGAAATCGTCACCATACTAATAAGGGCGAATGCCAAAAAGGCCCATCACATGGGACTTAAATACATTTTGGTTCAAAAAAAAAATAGTCTCTCAATTAAGCCCATCCTCATGTCTTTAGTCTAAAATACCCTCAATAATATAATTCTTATCAATTCCACCCATTATGCTCTAACTTCCTTAATATTACACATTGACCCCAGATTTTAGCAAATATATCACATTAACCCCCAATTTTTTTTTTTTCAGAAAAATAATTTTTTTTTCTGAAATATTTTTTCCAGCCAGATTCCGGCGTTGACAGCCGGAGACCGGCGTTGATTTTTTTTTTTTTTGAAAACTTTTTTTTTCCTGAAATTTTTTCCGGTAGGTCAACCACCGTTGACCGCCGGTCTCTGGCGTTGACTTTTTTTTTTTTTTTTTTTTTGAAAACTTTTTTTTTTTCCTGAAATTTTTTCCAGTCGGTCAACCACCGTTGACCGCCGGTCTCCGGCGTTGACTTTTTTTTTTTTTTTTTGAATTTTTTTTTCTTAGAAGAAAAAAATATTTTAATTAATATTACTGTTTTAGCTACTAAATTACTGTCTCAGACAATAATATTACTGTTTGGGAGAGTAATATTACTGTTTGGGACAGTAATATTATGAATATTATTTTTCCGAACAGTAATATTATGAATATTATTTTTCCGAACAGTAATATTATGAATATTATTTTTCCGAACAGTAATATTATTAATATTATTGTCTAAGACAATTAAATTACTGTTGAAGACAGTAATTTAGCATCTAAGGCAGTACTATTAATTAAAATATTTTTTTGTAAGAAAAAAAATGAAAAAAAAAATCAATTAACAGTTAAATTACTGTCTCCGACAGTTAAATAACTGCTGGAGACAGTAATTTAGCAAACGAATACAATAATATTAATTAAAAATATTTTTTTTAAGAATAAAAAAGTCAATTAACAGTTAAATCACTGTCTCCAAACAGTTAAATAACTGTTGGAGACAGTAATTTAGCAACGAATACAGTAATATTAATTAAAATATTTTTGAAGAAAAAAAAATTAATTAACAGCTAAATTACTGTCTCCGACAGTTAAATAACTGCTGGAGACAGTAATTTAGCAGCCAAGATAGTAATATTAATTAAAAAAAATTAAGAAAAAACAAAATTATATATAAAAAAAAAGTCAACGCCGGAGACAGGAATCTGGCCGGAAAAAAAACATTTTAGAAAAAAAAAATCTGAAAAAAAAGGGGGGTTAATGTGATATATTTGTTTAATCCGGGGTCAATGTGTAATATTAAGAAAGTTAGAGCATAATGGTGGAATTGATAAGAATTAGGATTAAAATTGGGGTCAAAATTGAAATTAGGGTTAAAATTGGTTAATTGATGAAATTGGGCTAAATTGGAGTGTAAATCATGAAAAATTGAATTGGGTTTCAATGAATTGGGGGTAATTTTGGTATACATAAAAGGATTTTCCTTATTTGCAAATAAGTTTGAATGGAATGGATTTATTTGAAAGACAAAAAAGTTGGATGTCCCTCTTTTAATTAAGTGCACTTGTCATGGACCTATTTGCCATTACTTCTAATAATAAATACTAAGAGTGAAATAATTTATGGTCCCGAATTCGTTTAATACATAGGTGTTGTATAAAGTGTTATGACACTTGTATAAACATGCAGCGGAAATATAAAGATTAAAAGACAATACTCAGATTTAAAAATGTTCACAAGTAAAGACTTGTGAACTTGTCCTTTACAGGACGAAAAATATATTAAAATCAGTATTCCAAGAATACAAACGGAAGAGGTGCGAAAACTTCTTCCTTACAAATGAATCATTCTCATGATCATTCTTACAATCAAATCTAGATACTAAAAGAAAAATATTAAAAATTCTAGATTTCAAAGAATGTACTCATGAGGAGTACGTAAAGAACTTATGAATGAATCACTATATTGATCATTCTTACAACGTAACCAAGTCTAGAAACATATATACTAAACAATCTAGACTACAAAGAATGTACTTATGAGAAGTACGTAAAGAATGTACTCATGAGGAGTACGTAAAGAATGTACTCATGAGGAGTACGTAAAGAATGTACTCATGAGGAGTACAAACGACCGATTCTAAAACCACTCTAAAACACTCATGTTTTCTTTTCAGCTCTCGGTTTTTATTTCGTGGAATCGATTAATTTCCTTGAGTCTTGAAGTCGGTATTTATAGACATTCCAAGCTTCCACTCCTCAGCCCATGATCTGCAAGAAAACCAACTACAAGAACACTCAAGAAAATGGGTTAGTGGGTTAGTTTAAGGAGTTAGAATAATATTCACAATTAAACCCACTTAAGCACTATACTTAACCCACTTAAGCACTATACTTAACCCACTAAGCACTATACTTAACCCACTAAGCACTACTTGTTCCATAACTAAAATTTAGTTAGAAAATAAGAAAGTTAAAAACAATATGTGGAAATAATCCACGTGTTTCAAAGAGGATGTTTGACTAAGCTTATTATAAATAGTTGATAAGCTCTTACGTCTAATAAGATGTTTTTAGATCTGATAAGTTGTTACATATTATTTTTTAGATTATCTTTTAGGGTGTTTGGATAACGAGTTTATTTCCTATTTTTACTCATTATAAGATCTTAAATAAAATGGCTAATTAGAAAGAACCCCCATCTAGGAAAATGAATTACGAAAACAACAACTCCTAAAAATAATTAGAGAAACACCCTTAGCTAATATCCACCCAAGTGATATTTTCATAATTCCAAAACTACCCTTAATTGTAGGGCTGGAAAAAAAATACCGATTACCAGGGAAGCCGTTAAGTTTGGAATTGCTTACGCTGACTGTGTCGTGGTG
>NW_012192922.1:1688776-1700895 GCF_000504015.1 Erythranthe guttata
ATGTGTGTTTTAGATGTTGTGCGTTTTATTTTTATGTGTGTTTTTTGTGCAGTATGTATTTTTTTCAGTGTGTGTTTTTGGTGCGTTGCGTGTTTTTTTTCAGTATGTGTTTTTGATGTACTGCGTGGAATTTTTTCCAGTATTTGCTATCCAGTGTAGTTCTTGAGTAATTCAAAGCGAAAAAAAACCGCAGACTACACCAAAAACACGCACTTCAAAAAAGCACGCACAACACCAAAACCTACATTGAATAAAATTCACTACACCGTGAAACACACACTTGAAATTCAGTGTACTTCTTGTGTAAAACACAGACTACATAAAAAACGCACACTCAATTACAAAAGAAGTACACTCAATTTCTAGTGTACTGAGGGTTTTTTTGAAGTATGAGTTTTTGGATTATTGCGTGGTTTTTTTTCGGGTGTTTCTTTTTTATTGTAATTATTGTGTAATTCAGTGTATGTTTTCGATGTAGTGCATTTTTTATTTTTCATTGTGTGTTTTTGGTATAGTGTGTTTTGTTTCTAAGTGAATGTTTACGGTGTGTAGTGCGTGTTTTTTGTCAGTGTGGTTTTGATGTACTGCGTGATTTTTTCTCCAGTGAATGTTTTCCTGTGTATTTGTTGAGTAATTCAAAGTGTGATTTAGACGTTGTGCGTATTTTATTTTTAATGTAAGGTTTTGGTGCAGTATGTTTTTGTTTAGTGTGTGTTTTTGGTGTGTTGCGTGTTTTTTTTCAGGATGTGTTTTTGATGTACTGCGTGGATTTTTTTCCGTTATTTGTTTACCAGTGTAGTTTTTGAGTAATTAAAAGCAAAAAAAAAACCGCACATTACACCAAATACATGTTAGAGTAGGTGACCAACAAGCCAACATGTGGCTGTGGTCTTTCGTATTTTCTATTGTAATAAACGAACCTTTATTCGTATTAATGATTAAAACACCTTGGCATTCTATATCTTTGTCCCTTTGTCACAAGCATAGATATAGTCCTTACAGTTATTACAAGTACTAGTAATTGATCATAAGGATCGTGAGATATTTACTTAAGTATTATAACTGTTAAACGTGTTCCTAGTCAAAGGGTTACGCCACTAATGAGGATATCGGCCTTTCCCATTAAGACTAGCACTTAGTGTATGTGTACTGCATCTCATCAGTAAACGGTATTGTGATATCGGCATGCATAAGTGGGTGCTCGTAAGTTGACGAGTTCACTGAACTCCCTCACCATAGAAATCTCTAAGTGGTTCCCAATAATCGAGTAGAGATATCTATGGTATAGTTGTACACCATTAGTCCTTATGACCCAGACATCACCGTGACTTCACTAGAGGACCAGCTGTATCGTGACCTGTCCCTGAGTTCCACCGAGGACCATCCCAAGGGCCAGTGTTCGTGCAGTCCGAAATCTAGTGGGAGGTCTGTGCATTGTAGTCGGGGATTCGATCGCTAGAATAGTCTTGGATGTCCTGTGTGTTCTGAAAGTTTGTAATCATTCTAAGTCTCTGGCCAGAGCTGACTAAGTGATGATTAGAGAATTCGATTCTCTAAGTCATGCACGTGACGATTACAACACTTAGAACGATCGCACCGTCATCGAACATATAAAGAGGTCTCGATGAACCAATGCCTCTAGTTCGATCGGGACATATGAATCGAAGGGACCGTACTGTACGTTAACTATATCTGAAGGTTCTTGCAGGCACTTCATTTGTATCTAGGGAATCATGACGCGTAGTTGCTAGACGCCAATCTTGATTCGTTGGGTGATTAAGGTGAAACGAGCTTCATCTTAATCGTAACTCGAAGGGGACGAGTTTTGACCACAAAGGGTTGTGGGCCCACGGCTAGCTTACACCTGAACCATCGAGGGTCACACTGCTCGTGCACATGAGATCTTTGAATAAACGGTCAGAGATAAAATAGTTTATCTTTGCATGATTGGAAGTCAATATGATTGAGTCCAACATTCATAATTTTGAATTATGAATGAGAATAAGAAAAGGAAAAGAATAGGCGAACGTGTTAGTGAACTTTCTAAATCGGGAAGTTTCCAAATTTAGAAAGTGTACTGAACTAGGGTTTCCACTTTTGGAAAGTTGGAAAATGAAAGATGGCACTCGTAATGACGAGGGAATTATAATGATTCCGAAAATGTAATCGTTGCAATTTTTCGGTCATTGAATTGAGAGAAACGAGCAAGTAAAAGTACTAGCGAACTTAAGCTGTTGGGCCCGGTCCAACTTAAGCCCGCTAGGGTTTTATGCAAGGGACTATAAATACATGATTTATAGGCCTTGCACATACACACAAAAACCCTAACCCTAAGCGGCCGTCCACTCTCTCTCTCGGCCTCTCTTTCCGCGGCCATCACCGCGCCACCGTCGCCGTTCCGTCGCCGGAATCGGCCGTTCATCGGCTGTTCCTCTTTCGGTATTCTTTCTCTTTTCGTTTCTTCCGTTTTATTCTAACTACTTCGTGTCTAGTGCCACGTTTTAGTAGATCGAAGTATACGAGGTGAAATCCGAGAGGAGGAAGATCGTAGATCGAAGAATCAAGGAGCAACGCACGAGCCGAAGCTGCACGCTGCCCCACGCGCCGCCCCGAAGCCGCGCGTATACCGCACGCGCCGCCGTGACCTCACGCGCCACTGCTGCCGCTGCACCGCTGCTGCCCCGATTGTACGGATTGGTTTCCGTAGCAATCTCGACGTGTTAAACGCTCCTACCTCACGCGTCAAGAGGTAAATCCACGAAACCCTAGTTTCGTTTCGATTAGGTTTAGACTATGATTTCATGTTTGTTTCGTATGATTTTATGTGATTATGTGTAATCGTTTTAAATCATTACAAGCATGTTATTTGGTTTAAACGCGAGTATGTTAATTGTTTTAAATTCGGTTAAATTTATTAGCATGTATGTTGTTTTTAATTTCGCTGGAAGCGCAAAGGTACGCAATTAATTGATTTAATTTGTCGGGCATGTACTATGTGCGTTTTAAACTCGTTTAATTCGCATAAATTTTTGTTTTCCGCTGCGTATGCGTGCCCGAAACCCAACAGTGGTATCAGAGCTCGTTGCGCAATTAATTGCGTTCGTTTTAATATGCATGTTCGATTTATTAAAGTAGTGATTGTCGTATTATGTAATTGGGAGTTTTCGTAAGTTTAAAATATTTTTGAAATATTGTTTAGAATTTTTCCAGCTTTAAAATTGTTTAAAATTGGAAAATTGGATCTGAAATTGTTTTTAAAACATCGGTTTTTGTTTAATCGGATCGAGCCGGTCGAACCGGCCGGTTCGATGGTTGTGTGCGATTTAGTTGACCGAATCCACGTGGATTCGGGTCGGTCAGACCGGTTCTCGGTCCGACTGACCCGGCCCACTGATTTGGGTCAGCTGGACCGGACAGAACCGGACCGCTTCGGTCCGAACCGGTCAGACCGGTTGGGCCGAACCGGTTCACTAAAAATAAAATAAAAAAAAAAAAATAAAAAAAAAATTTCAGATTTCTAAAATTAAACTTAAAACAAATTGATTTTAATTTTTGGAAAATTATTTTCAATTAATCCCAATTAGATAATTGGATCGACAATCATCTATTTTAGTAAATAGGTGTTAGATTAATTAAATTGATTTAAATTGTTAAATTGATTTCAATTAATAGAACACATATATAATGTTGATTATATATTCAACTTAATTAGTAGTACCTTAACATTATTTGAATGATTTATGCTAGTTGAGGTTCTATAATTATTTTGAAAACTCGATAATTAATTAATGTAATTAATTATGAAATTAGGTCGTATGTTCCTCTTAGGACAATATGCGCTTCCATATACCTTTAGAGAACATAGATGTAGGAATCACATAGACCAATCCAAAACCTTCTGATGAGATAAAACTTTTAATAAAACCCCTCATTCTTAATCTAATTGAGAATCATTTCAAGCTATAAAGAATAACCCAATCTGTTGAGTTATTTCTTTCCTTCTGCCAACGGTTGGATTATGTGTAGCCCTTTGCTGTAGTGCAGTAAGCCGTGTTAGCGGGGAGTGCTATGGTAGAGTAAGCTGTAATTCAATTGACATATTGATGAAGGTAGCCATAGAAATGGGTTATGTTGGATTAACGTGGTCGGCTAGATTAACTAGGGACTGCATTAGTTTGGCATAATCAAGTTCTATGAGCATCTTTGATTGGTAGGTTAGACTTGACACACGACGATTTTGATATTCGCGAGATTAACTTAGGTCATTATCAAGTGTGAGGAAATTTAATTTAGGGTCATATTGTGGATATGATTGATTGTGATCTACCTTTGGGCAAATATAATCGGGCTAGATTAACTACGGGTTATATTTGTCTATTGGACCTAAAGCCCATTAAGAAAAATCAGTTTTCTCGTTTGTCTACTAGAGGGAAGTGGAACTCGATAAAATTAGTGGGAGAACAATTAAATAACATAAGTCCAAACATTTAATTGTAACAATCATTTAACGCGAATCTCTAATAATCCTCTTCTCTATATGTCTCAGATAATCATGTCTAAGAATCCCATAATGTCAATCCTCGACAATAAACTCAATGGCCCTAATTACCTAGATTGGTTGTGTAGTCTTAAGCTTGTGCTAACTGTTGAGGGGCGTCTCTATGTTTTGAACGAGAGGCTTCCCGCCACTATACCTGCCACAGCGACTGATGCTGAAAAGGAAACTTATGAAGTTTGGAAGAAAGATGACACTCATGCTAGGTGCTATATGATAGCCGCCATGGAGCCCGCGCTTGCGAGGAAATATGAGTCTCACTTGCATGCTTTCGATATAAAGGCTCATCTCGATAGCATGTATAGTGAGAATATTAGGGCATCGAGATACGCTGCTACAAAGGAGTTGATCACAGCGAGACTGCGCGAAGGGACTTCGGTCCACGAGCACTGTCTCAAAATGATCACTCTCCTTGAAAAGCTAGTGAATCTTGATGTCACCCTCCCGGCCGAGCTCTCGTTGGATCTGATCCTGTTGTCTCTTCCTAGTTCCTATGAATCGTTCATAGTGAACTTCAACATGAACAAACTAGATCCTCCCTTGGATGAGTTAATGAACATGTTGGTCAGCTTCGAGTCCACCATTAAGAAAGAGAAGCCTGTTCTCATTGCTGCTACTTCTGGAAAGAAGAGTTCTTTCCAAAAGAAGAGAAAGGAAAGAGTTCTTTTCCCTAACAGCAAGTTCGAAGTGGGTGAAGGTAGTAGGGGCCCCAAAGCAAAGATTAGCAAACAAGTTGATGATGCTTGCCATCACTGTGGAAAGAAAGGACATTGGCGCCGCAACTGCAAGGCTTACCTGAAGCAGAAAGGTTCTGAAAAGGGTACGTATTTCATTGACGTAAATTTATCTGTCAACTCTTCTTCTTGGGTATTGGATACGGGCTGTGGCTCACATTTGTGCAATGATTTGCAGCTAATGACAAGAAGTCGAAGACTTAGAGCGGGTGAGACCTACCTAAGGATGGGGAATGGAGCAAGAGTTGCTGCTGAAGCCATTGGCACAATTTACTTAAATGTTTTGGATTCTAGTTTTCCTATTGTTTTGAACGATTGTTTATTTGTTCCGTCGCTCATTAGAAACCTTATTTCTATTCCTGTATTAGATATTGAAGGTTTTACTTTTGTTTTTGGAAATTCGATTTGCATTATACAAAAGAATGAGAATTTAATTTGCAAAGGACGACTATTAAACAACTTGTACGAACTAAATCCAAGTGAAATACCTATTAATGTTATATCAGCAAAACGTAAGGAGATAGATCAAAACCCCGCACAACTTTGGCACGCTAGATTAGGTCATGTCTCTTTAAGAAGGATGAACGATTTTGTTAGTGAAGGATTGTTCTCTTTGGAGGACGTGAAATCACTACAAACTTGTGAATCTTGCCTTAAAGGGAAAATGACCAAGTCACCCTACAAAGGGAAAATGGAACGAGCCGAGGGTCTTTTGGATTTGATTCATACAGACGTATGTGGTCCACTAAGTGTTAGTGCGAAGGGTGGATATAACTACTTCGCCACCTTTACCGACGATTATTCTAGGTATGGGTATGTGTACTTGATGAAGTACAAGTCTGAAACATTTGAAAGGTTCAAAGATTTTAGACATGAAGTAGAAAAGCAACTCGGACGAAGTATTAAGAAGCTGCGATCCGATCGTGGTGGAGAATACTTGAGCATCGAGTTCATTGACTATCTAAAAGAAAATGGGATACAGTCCCAATAGACTCCACCGGGAACTCCTCAACTTAATGGAGTGTCCGAACGTCGGAATCGAACTTTATTAGATATGGTTCGATCAATGATGGGGTTCACGAACTTACCGGCATACTTGTGGGGTCATGCACTCCGTACTGCCGCGTATTTGCTGAATAGAGTTAACACCAAAGCAGTTAAATCCACACCTTATGAACTTTGGCATTCCCGGAAACCCAACTACAAACATATTAGGATATGGGGTTGTCCCGCTTATGTGAAGCGGTTAGTGGGAGATAAGTTAGATAGTAAATCCGACTTGTGCTATTTTGTGGGGTATCCCGAAGACTCAATGGGATACGAGTTTTATTATGTCAAAGAAGCAAAGACGTTTGTTTCTAGAAATGCCACCTTTTTGGAAAGGGAGTTTCTATCCGATAGAAAGGGCAGCATGATAGAACTTGAAGTAGTTCAAGAACCACAAAGTGAAGTTCAAACGCAAGAACAAGTAATCGAACCAATACAACAAACCACTAATATACCTCCTGAACCTACGGTACGTAGATCCGAAAGAGTTCGGAAAATGCCGGATAGGTTATTCCTCCTCGAAAATGATGAAGATCACGTGGAGCTTGGACGAGATCCAAGAACATACAATGAGGCCGTATCGGATGCGGACATGGGACATTGGCTAACTGCCATGAAATCCGAAATGGACTCCATGTACTCCAACAAGGTATGGACCTTGGTAGATCCACCCAAAGGAATTGTTCCTATAGGCTGCAAGTGGATCTATAAGAAGAAAATTGGAGTTGATGGAAAGGTATCGACCTATAAAGCTAGATTGGTAGCAAAAGGATACACTCAAAGGCAAGGTGTTGACTATGAGGAAACCTTTTCGCCAGTCGCGATGCTGAAGTCCATTAGGATTTTGCTGGCCATAGCTGCGTGGTACGACTACGAGATATGGCAAATGGATGTGAAGACCGGCTTCCTTAATGGAGATATTGAGGAAGAAATTTACATGGCGCAGCCGGAAGGCTTCATATCTTCTGGAAGTGAGCAAAAGGTTTGCAAGCTCCAGCGATCCATTTATGGATTGAAACAAGCATCCCGAAGTTGGAACATTAGGTTCGACTCAACTATCAAAGAGTTTGATTTTGAGAAGAATCCGGAGGAACCTTGTGTATACAAGAAGGTTAGTGGGAGGGCAGTGATGTTTTTAGTACTTTACGTTGATGACATTCTACTCATTGGGAATGACGTAGGAATGTTGCAACAAACGAAAGCATGGTTGTCCACACGTTTCTCAATGAAGGATTTGGGAGAAGCATCTTATGTATTAGGAATACGCATCTATAGAGATAGAGCAAGAAAGATGCTTGGCTTATCCCAAAGCCTGTACATAGACACCGTTATGAAACGGTTTAGCATGGAAGAATCCAAGAAGGGATTCTTGCCAATGTCCCATGGGGTTCGTCTCTCGAAATCTATGTGTCCCCAAACACCTAGTGAAATCGAAGAGATGAAAAGGACGCCCTATGCTTCTGCCATAGGAAGCATAATGTATGGCATGCTATGTACGAGACCCGATATTGCGTATGCTGTGAGTGTCACAAGCAGATATCAGTCTAACCCCGGCCCGACTCACTGGAAAGCCGTGAAGGATATCCTCAAGTACTTGCGAAGAACTAAGGATATATTTTTGGTCTATGGGGGTGCCGAGTTGAAATTAGAGGGTTTTACAGACTCTAGTTTTCAATCGGACGTGGACGACTCAAAGTCGAATTCTGGATTTATATTCACGCTGAATGGTGGTGCCGTGTGTTGGAAGAGTTCCAAGCAAAGCACGACGGCCGATTCCACTACCGAAGCGGAATACATTGCAGCGTCTGAAGCTGCAAAAGAAGGGACTTGGATAAGGAAGTTCATCCAAGAGTTGGGTGTCATTCCTGATGCTAGTGATCCAGTACCGTTGTACTGTGATAACACCGGAGCCGTGGCACAAGCTAAGGAGCCACGATCTCATCAGAAGTCGAAGCATATTCTGAGGAAGTATCACGTGATCCGAGAGATCATTGATAGAGATGAAGTTAAGGTAGAACGAGTCACCTCGGAAGAGAACGTTGCAGACCCCTTCACGAAGCCTTTACCAAGATCGGTCCATGAGAAACATCGAGAGTCGATGGGATTGCGGTTTATGGGTAGTTGGCTTTAGGTCAAGTGGGAGATTGTTAGAGTAGGTGACCAACAAGCCAACATGTGGCTGTGGTCTTTCGTATTTATTATTGTAATAAACGAACCTTTATTCGTATTAATGATTAAAACACCTTGGCATTCTATATCTTTGTCCCTTTGTCACAAGCATATATATAGTCCTTACAGTTATTACAAGTACTAGTAATTGATCATAAGGATCGTGAGATATTTACTTAAGTATTATAACTGTTAAACGTGTTCCTAGTCAAAGGGTTACGCCACTAATGAGGATATCGGCCTTTCCCATTAAGACTAGCACTTAGTGTATGTGTACTGCATCTCATCAGTAAACGGTATTGTGATATCGGCATGCATAAGTGGGTGCTCGTAAGTTGACGAGTTCACTGAACTCCCTCACCCTAGAAATCTCTAAGTGGTTCCCAATAATCGAGTAGAGATATCTATGGTATAGTTGTACACCATTAGTCCTTATGACCTAGACATCACCGTGACTTCACTAGAGGACCAGCTGTATCGTGACCTGTCCCTGAGTTCCACCGAGGACCATCCCAAGGGCCAGTGTTCGTGCAGTCCGAAATCTAGTGGGAGGTCTGTGCATTGTAGTCGGGGATTCGATCGCTAGAATAGTCTTGGATGTCCTGTGTGTTCTGAAAGTTTGTAATCATTCTAAGTCTCTGGCCAGAGCTGACTAAGTGATGATTAGAGAATTCGATTCTCTAAGTCATGCACGTGACGATTACAAGACTTGGAACGATCGCACCGTCATCGAACATATAAAGAGGTCTCGATGAACCAATGCCTCTAGTTCGATCGGGACATATGAATCGAAGGGACCGTACTGTACGTTAACTATATCTGAAGGTTCTTGCAGGCACTTCATTTGTATCTAGGGAATCATGACGCGTAGTTGCTAGACGCCAATCTTGATTCGTTGGGTGATTAAGGTGAAACGAGCTTCATCTTAAT
Organism: Erythranthe guttata; assembly: GCF_000504015.1. Next base: position 1,698,212 of record NW_012192922.1, read on the forward strand.
CGTAACTCGAAGGGGACGAGTTTTGACCACAAAGGGTTGTGGGCCCACGGCTAGCTTACACCTGAACCATCGAGGGTCACACTGCTCGTGCACATGAGATCTTTGAATAAACGGTCAGAGATAAAATAGTTTATCTTTGCATGATTGGAAGTCAATATGATTGAGTCCAACATTCATAATTTTGAATTATGAATGAGAATAAGAAAAGGAAAAGAATAGGCGAACGTGTTAGTGAACTTTCTAAATCGGGAAGTTTCCAAATTTAGAAAGTGTACTGAACTAGGGTTTCCACTTTTGGAAAGTTGGAAAATGAAAGATGGCACTCGTAATGACGAGGGAATTATAATGATTCCGAAAATGTAATCGTTGCAATTTTTCGGTCATTGAATTGAGAGAAACGAGCAAGTAAAAGTACTAGCGAACTTAAGCTGTTGGGCCCGGTCCAACTTAAGCCCGCTAGGGTTTTATGCAAGGGACTATAAATACATGATTTATAGGCCTTGCACATACACACAAAAACCCTAACCCTAAGCGGCCGTCCACTCTCTCTCTCGGCCTCTCTTTCCGCGGCCATCACCGCGCCACCGTCGCCGTTCCGTCGCCGGAATCGGCCGTTCATCGGCTGTTCCTCTTTCGGTATTCTTTCTCTTTTCGTTTCTTCCGTTTTATTCTAACTACTTCGTGTCTAGTGCCACGTTTTAGTAGATCGAAGTATACGAGGTGAAATCCGAGAGGAGGAAGATCGTAGATCGAAGAATCGAGGAGCAACGCACGAGCCGAAGCTGCACGCTGCCCCACGCGCCGCCCCGAAGCCGCGCGTATACCGCACGCGCCGCCGTGACCTCACGCGCCGCTGCTGCCGCTGCACCGCTGCTGCCCCGATTGTACGGATTGGTTTCCGTAGCAATCTCGACGTGTTAAACGCTCCTACCTCACGCGTCAAGAGGTAAATCCACGAAACCCTAGTTTCGTTTCGATTAGGTTTAGACTATGATTTCATGTTTGTTTCGTATGATTTTATGTGATTATGTGTAATCGTTTTAAATCATTACAAGCATGTTATTTGGTTTAAACGCGAGCATGTTAATTGTTTTAAATTCGGTTAAATTTATTAGCATGTATGTTGTTTTTAATTTCGCTGGAAACGCAAAGGTACGCAATTAATTGATTTAATTTGTCGGGCATGTACTATGTGCGTTTTAAACTCGTTTAATTCGCATAAATTTTTGTTTTCCGCTGCGTATGCGTGCCCGAAACCCAACAATACACGCACTTCAAAAAAACAGGCACTACACAAAAACACACATTGAATAAAATTCACTACACCGTGAAACACACACTGGAAATTCATTGTACTTCTTGTGTAAAACACAGACTACATAAAAAACGCACACTCAATTACAAAAGAAGTACACTCAATTTCCAGTGTGTGTTTCACGGTGTAGTGCATTTTATTCAATGTGTTTTTGGTGTAGTGCGTGTTTTTTTAAGTATGAGTTTTTGGTTTAGTGCGTGGTTTTTTTTTTCGGGTGTTTATTTTGTATTGTAATTATTGTGTAATTCCGATGTACTACGTGTTTTATTTTTCATTGTGTGTTTTTGGTGTAGTGTGTTTTGTTTCTAAGTGAGTGTTTACGGTGTGTAGTGCAAGTTTTTTTTCAGACTGCCTGATTATTTTTCCAGTGAGTGTTTTCGAGTGTATTTGTTGTGTAATTCAATGTGTGTCTTAGATGTTGTGCGTATTTTATTTTAATGTGTGTTTTTGGTGCAGTATGTATTTTTCCAGTGTATGTTTATGGTGAATTGCGTGTTTTTTTTCAGTATGTGTTTTTGATGTGCGTGGATTTCTTTCTAGTATGTGTTTTCCACTATAGTTGTTGAGTAATTCAAAGCGGAAAAAAACCCGCACACTACACCAAAAACACGCACTTAAAAAAAACACCCACTAAACTAAAACACACATGGAATAAAATTCCCTACACCGTGAAACACACACTAGAAATTCAGTGTACTTCTTTTGTAAAATACAGACTACATAAAAAACGCACACTCAATTAAAAAAGCAGTACACTCAATTTCCAGTGTATGTTTCACGGTGTAGTGCATTTTATTCAATGAGTTTTTTTGGTGTAGTGCGTGTTTTTTTGAAGTATGAGTTTTTGGTTTAGTGCGTTGTTTTTTTTCGGGTGTTTATTTTGTATTGTAATTAGTGTGTAATTCAGTGTATGTTTTCGATGTAGCGCGTGTTTTATTTTTCATTGTGTGCTTTTGGTGTCGTGTGTTTTGTTTCTAAGTGAGTGTTTACGGTGTGTAGTGCGTGTTTTTTATGGTGTGTAGTGCGTGTTTCTAAGTGAGTGTTCACGGTGTCTAGTGCGTGTTTTTTTGAAATGCGTGTTGTTGGTGTAATGTGCGGTTTTTATTCGCTTTGAATTACTCAACAACTACACTGGAAAACACATACTGGAAAAAAATCCACGCAGTACATCAAAAACACATACTGAAAAAAAACATGCAACACACAAAAAACACACATTGGAAAAAATACATACTACACAAAAAACACACATTAAACATAAACTACGCACAACATCTAAAACACACATTGAATTAAACAACAAATATACTAGGAAAACACTCAACTGGAAAAAAAATCACGCAGAACATCAAAACCCGAGACGTTAAAA
>NW_012192922.1:1731567-1746420 GCF_000504015.1 Erythranthe guttata
TACTAATGGGCGGCCAATGGGCCTCAAAGTTACTTACTAATTAGGCCCACTACACGAAAGCCCAAACACCTTCAAAGTAAGGCTTGGGCCCAACAAAGTAAGTCCAACCCAATTACCGATATATAAATAGATGTTTTATTCATTTGTAAAGGTACGTTCTCATATTTGACAATTCACCTCGAGTTTTATTCTCTCTACTCTCTCTACGATCCGTACATCTGACTTGAGCGTCGGAGGGGTTTCCGCCGGATCAACCCCCGGCTTAGTTCACGTGTGCTCTTTTCGCAGGGACCTCAGGAGCATCGAATTGACTAGCTACTGATCAGTTTTGCTCTCCCAGCTCGTTTTCTACATTATCCTAGGTGAGCTAAACTTTAGCACCATCATATATATATATCTTAACAAACTTAATTTTATATTTATTACAATAACTAATGTGGATGGGCTTTAATTTTACTATATTTAATTTCTCTGTCATTTTAGTTGTACGTCTTTAACAAAATCTTAAATTGAATTTGTTGATACATTGTTCTATTAAGTATTAACACTAAACGATATGTGAAATAATGTGCAATACTATAGTATCTAATTATATCTATTATGCATAAATATAGTAATTAGTTGTGGGTGGTGATACTTAGAGAAAAAATAGAAGTTGTGGGTAATGATGAAGATGCATAATGTAATAATGTATGAGAGATGATTGAATTTTGGGAATTGTGAGCAATGAATAGTATAATAATGAGTCCCTGTAGGCAAAAGCATATTTTATTTTTGTAGGGGTTTGTGTTGGAATATATTCCTGATGAGTAAGGTTATAAAGGTAAATTTAAATTACTTGCCCGTTGTTCCCGGTCACCAGGTATTTAATTTCTCTTGTCTGCTCTTGTTGTATTTTTGGTTTTGCTATCTTAAATCACTACTCATTATTATTATTCATTTGGCTAATGTATTTAATAAAACTCTATTTTTTTTCCCCTTTCTTCAAAATTGAATTAGAATATTTAGAAAAAAGTAATTTGTTGAAATAACTTTATAATAGGCTAACAAATAGTAAAAGTAAAACAAGAAATAAACAAAAAGAAAAAGATTACTAATTAGAATAATTAGAAAAAGTAATAAGTTGAAAGCAGTCAAAACCGCACGGGAAAAGGCGGAGGAGGAGGAGGAGGACAGTCAAAGCAACAGTGTCACGGCGGTCACTGCCGCCTGCCACTTTTCTATTCTTCCAATATACTCCTCAGTCCTCCCACTCCACAATCCACATACATATTTTAACGTGAATTTCAAAACATTTTTTCTCATTAAAATAAACTTTTGAAATTCGCATTTTTTTCTTTCCGATATAAAAAATATTTATTCTATTCAGTCAAGGCGACAAGTGGGTCTGCCCCCCAAAAAACTAAAGAAGAAGAAAAAAAAAAAGAACATAAACCTCTGCCGGAGATAGATACCCTTTCTCTCTCTTCTTCTCCAATTCTCTCTCTCCCTTTTTCAGCCTTAGATTTCTTCAGGTTTATTTTTAATTATCTGGGTCTGAATTATTTTCTCCATTTTCCCGCTGTTTTTTGCTGAAAATTGGATCTTCCTGTTTTGTAGATCTCTGCCTAGTCTAGATTTATTTATACGATTCAAAGGGTTGAATAGTAAGTAGTAAGGGAAGAAATAATTGATTTGAGGGAAGAGTCTTGATTATGAATGCTCTATCATGGTGATGAGTCTTTTGTTTTGTTGACCACAAAAAGAAAAAAGTGAGAAAGAAAGAAAGAGAGAGAGAGAGAGAGGCAGGAAATAAAAGATGTGGCCTTTGAAAGGTGCATTATTATTATTATTGCTTGTTAATGTCAATGAAAGCAAGAAGATACTTTGCCTTGTTTCTTTTCACACACACCTCATGTTGTAATGTAATCATGTGCTTTCTTCTAATTCTGTGTGTGTGTTGTTGATTCACAAAGTGGGCTTGTGTCAGTCATTTTGTTGTAATTCGTATAGAGGGTTTTCAATATGCCTATGTTTCAGCATTGTTTAAAGGATTCCATCATTGGGCGAGGGGATAGCCGTATATTGGATTTTGACACCGCTGTCAAAGACGGTGTACTGGGCGGTATTGCTGCCGGAGGCTTCGGCGGTGGTGGTGGTGGTGGAGAGAAGTTGGATCTGAATAAGATGATCGAAGAGCTGAATTTACCGGAAGTTCCATCGGTGTTCATTTGCCCCATATCTCTAGAACCCATGCAAGACCCGGTCACACTTTGCACCGGACAAACCTACGAAAGATCCAACATTCTCAAATGGTTCAGCTTAGGTCACTACACTTGCCCCACCACAATGCAAGAGCTTTGGGATGATACCATCACCCCAAACAACACTCTCCACCATTTGACCCACACATGGTTCTCTCAAAAGTATGTCCACGTGAAGAAAAGATCCGAAGACGCACAAGGAAGAGCATCCGAGCTTCTCACTACCCTTAAAAGGGTCAAGGGCCAATCAAGAATCCATACCCTAAAGGAGCTCCAACAACTGGTCGCTACTCATTCCACCGCCCGAAAATCCCTTGTTGATGAAGGCGGCCTTGTTCTTCTTTCTTCTCTACTCGGTCCTTTCACTTCTTATGCAGTAGGATCCGAAGTTATATCAATTCTCGTGAAGTTGGCTCTAAGTTCCGACTGCAAAACCAATTTGATGCAACCCGCAAAGATATCATCGGTCGTGGATATTTTGAATGAGGGTTCGGTCGAAACGAAAGTCAACTGCGTTCGTTTAATCGAAATATTGATGGAGGAAAAAGATTTCCGTGCGGAAATTATCTCGAGTCATAGCTTACTGGTTTCTCTAATGAGGCTGGTGCGGGATAAGAGGCACCCAAACGGGCATTTACCGGGGCTAAATCTTCTCAAGTTAATCTGCACACATATACAAGTTCGGAGTTTGATAGTGAGCGTTGGAGCAATACCTCAATTGTTAGAATTATTACCTGTCCTAAACCAAGAATGCATGGAGTTGGCCCTTTTCGTATTGGATGCCCTGTCATCTGTGCCTGAAGGGAAACAAGCTTTGAAGGATTGTCCGAGCAGTATACCAACTATGGTGAAACTAATCATGAAGGTTTCAGAAAGTTGTACGGAATATTCCCTTTCGATCCTGTGGTGTGTGTGTAACCTCTGCCCTGAGGAATGCTCGTTGAAAGCTGTGGATGCAGGTCTTGCAGCGAAGCTACTTCTTGTTATACAGAGTGGCTGCACTCCGGTTCTTAAGCAGAGGGCAGCTGAGCTTTTGAAGCTCTGCAGTTTGAATTATTCCGATACTATGTTCATTTCCAAGTGCAAATTGACAAGAACCATCCAGTGAAGTGAATCCAGAATATCGATCATCTCATGAGATGAAAAAAGGGTAGACACTTATATTTGTAAAGATATAAAGATAAGCTGCAAAATATCTTGTAGCCAGTCTACTCTTACCTTGATAATGGTAATTCCAATTTTTCGTTTCAAAAACTTTGTACAAGTTTTGTTTTTGGCCCTTACAGAGTGTAGAATGTAGTAGTAGTAGTACAAAACAGGGCTATTTGGCCTTTATCAATCCAATGTGTACAATTCATTTAAGAGTTACTATGGAAGTCTCCATTTTTTTTCTCTGCTTTCGTCACACACAACATCTTCCAGATGAAAATTGCATGTATTAATCACCATATAGCAAGCAAAACAACGGAGAATTCGAAATTGCCATCTGTGTTTTACAAATAAGACAAGATTTTTGGTATTGCCCTGAAAGACCATTTATTTCTATTACAAAGAGCAGAATCAATCATATGACAGTTTTGAGAACCTATGACATCAATTTCCTGACAAGTCTAGAAATGGTCAAATCAGCACCACCAAATCCATCCATTACAGCAATTGCAGAAGGGAATTCTGCTCTTGATGTCGAACTTCAAGATGCACCAAGAAAAAAAAAATGGCAGAACAGAGTTAATGAGTGTGATTGCAAATGATATGATAGATGATAGAAGGGCAATTTGGTAAATAAAATTGAAAATATTTTACCTGCTGCGAAGAACAACACAAGGCATACTAATTCGCTCAGCAGCAGCAACTCCAGATTGGCTTCCGGCAATCAGAACACAGTTATTAACCGGTAATTCTGCATATTCTGCTCCTGCCCTTAGTGCAGCTACAATGTTTTGTAAGCTGTATATATAAACCAATAACAATTTAAAACCGATAAGAGTTTCCAATACTTTGAAGAAGCTTATGACACAAAAAAGAAAACCTTTCACTTGAAGTGGTGTTAAGTTCAACTTTAAGCTTAAGTATAGAAGCAACTTCCTCTGCAATTCTCTGTCTCTCAGCAGAAGCTGACTCCCAAAACAAATAAAACAGTCCTTAAATCATGTCTTATGTACACTGAAAACAGAAGAGTTTCTTTCTTATTACCTGCTCTGCTCACTTCCCTGGCTAATTTTTCGTCCAAACTGGACGACACTCCTTTTCCAAACACAAGTTGTCCATAAAAGCTTTGTTTTACTTCATCATCTCCGACAATCTTTGTCTTAGACATTCTATCCGTTCCAAGTTTTTCAGCAATCAGTCTGACAAAAATATGGCTCGAATGAAAAACATTTAGCACATACATTCACTATCTTAGTATTGAACTGCTCCCCCCGTCATTATGCTCTATATTCATTCTCATTTCCCTCATATCTATCTTATTACCTACTTATTTTAAGAACAATGGAAGAGATTTTGGGTGACATACTAAAGTTTTTAGTGATTAGTAACAACCTCGCAACCTTTTCTCCACTTGTACAGTATGCTGTCAAGATAATTACTGGTATGCCTTTGTCACAAGCATCGTCGATGAACCTGAGGTCAGGGGTAAAACACCTTATTATATCCTGTTCAGAATCTCATAATGCAATTCTTCTGTCGTAAAGCACTAGTTTATTACTTCAAATTTCCATGGTCATTAATCCATAATAAATAGCTGAATCAACGACTACTTACGCTTCAGCACCAGGTCTCAATGAGAAAGCATTTGATATGACAAGATCATCCAGTGCGTTCTTCTGCAGACAGTCATTACATACATAAGAATAATAATGCAACCGAAAAGGAATCACTAAATATTTTTATTTTAGTGAAGAAAAAAGGGCAAATGAGGGCAGTTCCCCAAGAAACATGTTTGATGAACAAATATAATATAAATAACAAATGTGGAGAAATTTACACAAGAACAAATTGGTTTCACTACCATAAGGCACGAGTGGTACGAAAAAAGGATACAACAAATACCTTCTCTCGAAGAACATTTTTCATAAAAGTACCCTTCTCACTTGTGGCAACTGAGGTGGGCCAACCAATCTGCCACAATGAGATACCATTAATTAGTTCAAACCACGAATGGCTATAATCGAACAGGGTTCGAAATGATAAAAGGATTAATATAGGAACACTAACTCTGTTAAAAAACAATATTAACATCCTTTCTTCATCACCAGCGCTTTTCCTGAGCATAGAAAGAACAATTCATTATGCTAATGGGAAAGATTTCCTGTTTTCCCATTCATTTATTATTTTTGTGGCTATAATCCAACAAAAATGAAAAGGAATACAACAGCATAAAAGAACTTAATCGTCACGGTGCAATAATTTGAATAAGGCATTGCAGATATAGAACCAACTTATAATAAAATTTTGAATCAGTCAATATTTAGTTAAACATGCAACAAGATAAATAGTATCATTATAAAAGTATTTGATACAACATCATCACACCTTACAAGATCTAAATAAACTGGCTCCGTCCAATTCGCACAGTCTAACCCCAGCTTTCTAAACGCTGAAAATTTGTCAAATGAACATCAAACAATGTTGAATGAATAAATATACATATATATGTTTAAGTTAAATTTGAGTCACATGTTGTCGCACCTACATTAAAAGCTTGGCGATTGCATAAGCGATACACATCCATTAGAACCCTGACCAAAACAAAATCTTTAATTTAAATTCAATATTTTATAAGTATCAGAAAGAGCCAAAATCGTATAAAACACTACTGAATCCCGTAAAAACAAAAGTATAATCAAACGATAAAATTTAAAAAAAAAAAAAGAAAAAACAGACCCATCAACTTCGAGAAGAAGGGCGATTTTCTGAGACGGGTCACTCTGAGTTGTATTTGCTGTGGAGGCATTACAGATAAAACGACCAAATTGTAACCTGTTGTCGCCGAATTTGTAACTTGGAGGAGGGATTATGGAATTGCCACGTAAAAGCTTGCCGTGTATGTCAGAGTACAGTTTTGCAGAACTAGCGGCGCGTGCAGTGGTGCCGCCGCCGCGAAATCGGATTGTGTATAGAATGGGGCACGACGCGGTTTCCATGAGGTGACTGTCCCCGATTTTTGTGTAACATTTTCTGGGGCTCATGTCTTACTTAATAAATAGTATTATCAAGTTTGGACCCTCACGTTTAAGTTGTATTGAAAACACACCACAAATGTTTGGTTTTATGCAATTCAATCCCTAAAGTTTGAAGCCACTATGTCATTTCAATTTAGGGATGGCAAATGGTCGGTTCTGGGCCGGATTTGCCTAAACCCAAGACCCGACCCGTGAAAAATATATAAACCCAAGACCCGCCTCAACCCGTTTTAGCTTAGACTTAGACCCGCCTCAACCCAGACCTTAACTAAACGGTTCTGACCCGCCAGACCTGCTAGACCCGTTAACATATAAAAAATTTAATATTTTTTTAATTTTCATAACATTTTGCTTGTCTATTCTTACGAAATGAGCTCAATACTAAAATACAATATTTTAAAAAATGTCTACAAGTGATATAACATGACCAATAAAATTAGAATTAATTATGTTTAATTTCGATAATAAGTAAAATTCAAAATGCAAGACATTTAGCGGTGGTCGACAAGTGATAAATATTACTCACGAGAAATGAAATTCAAAAAATAAAACAGTGAAAATAGATAAATGAGAATAGATAAGATGGAAATTGATAGTTTGATGAATGAAATCCGATATATATATATATATATATATATATATATATATATATATATATATATATATATATATATATATATATATATATATATATATATATATATATATATATATATATATATATATATATATATATATATACGGGTCGGTTCTGGGTCAGTTCCAATAAGACTCGTAACCCGACCCATAACCATCCAGTTCTAGAAACTTAAATCCATTACCCGATTTATAACCATTTAGTTGACCCAGACTCATCCCAAACGAATCGGTTCCGGGTCCAAAACCCGCCAAACCCATACTACCCATTGTCATCCCTATTTAAATTGCATAAGTATACATCACCTTTTGGCTAGTTTTAAAATCCAAAATTTTGTTGTAACTACTAGGCCCCTTTTGGTTGGAGGGATGGGATGGGATGGGATTGGGGCTTAATTGAAAAATGACACTGTATGGATTAGTGAAGTATGGATGGTATATCGGGTTTGGTTGGTTGGATATGGATATGTAGGATTCAATCCGAATGAGCCAATTCTCAGGAATGGTTGGGAGGATTGGGTGGGATAATTTGGTTAATTACATTACCACCCCTTGGAAGGTATTTTTTTTATTAGTTTATACATCTGAAAATTTTAAATTATTGCCAATTGCACCCATTATTTTCTCTTATTTTCCTGTAATTATAAAATCAGCCCTAACATTGTTTGTTAATATTTTCCAATCTCCATTATCTCGGCTAGTTTTTCCTGTAATTATAAAATTTTCCAATCTCCATTATCTCGGCTAGTTTTTCCTAATATTTTCCGTATTATTATTATTGGTATTTCCCGTATTATTTTCCCAATTCCATGTAGTCGGCAAGATTTTCGGTATTAGTATTTGATTTTCCTGACTTCGTATTTTGGTTTGTAATTTTAATTTTCATGTTTCGTACCCATGGGCGATAATATATATTAATATTGTTTGTTTACATTTTGTTCATACTACTGTTTTTCTTAGTTAATACATATTTATATATTTAACATTGTTTGTTTAAATTTGTTGATACAGATGTTTGTTCATATAGAATTTAAAGTTGTAATCGATCACACTATAACCAATGACCGAGCACAATGAAACTTTCGCAATTGCATAAACCAATTACTCTGAAATTAAAAAAAAAAACACGAAGACATGCATATTGACAAAAATATGCACGAAGGCCTGCAACTATAACCTGTTGCAGTGTGAATATAACGCATGCATATTGACATAAATCTTGGAATATTACACATCCCCTGAACATGTTTCAAATTGACCAGTAGCTCCTAAATAACAAAATATTTTTTTAGCTTACCATTTAGGCATAGTAGCTCCAAACTAACAGAATATTTACAGACATATAATCGGCCAAAATTTATAAGTTCATACGGAAAAACTAACAGAAATGTCTTCAATGCAAATAACGCCGTAAGATAGGGTCCGAATACGGGAAAAAGTTTCTTCACCTTGTGAGTGGATGATATTCTAGCTAACCGAAGTAGCGCCCTTCGAGGATCATTCGAACCATAACCCCCTTTTCAGTTTCATTTAATCTGAAAAAGATGTCGAGATCGGTTGGGCTATTGCAAACGGCTTTAGCGACAGTAATCTTATCCTCGACACCTAAACATAACGGCGATAGGGCATCCAACACCTTTTTACGTGTAGTTGACGCATTGTGCTCAAAACCAATACGGTGGGCCAACTCGCCTAGGCATGTTTTAGTCTCCGCAAAAGTCCTAGTCATATCCGCCATCATATCCACGATACGACCATCGAGGTCATCGTTTCGGGAACGCTTGTTGCCTTTCTTTTTACCCCTACTTTGATGTGAGGTTGAAGTCCCTTCACCTTGCATATTAGACATGTAACCTTCACCGTGCAATGAGGACATGTTCTCCGAGTCATTCTCGTTGGAGTGCATGGCAGGTTGCGGTATGTGGTCTCCACCCATTGAATCGTCGCCCGCTTCTTTATCTTGTTTCGATATATCGTTGATCGCACTGGCGAGAGCCTCGGCACTTTCCCCAGTACTTGCATTTGTTCGACTAATTCATACACCACGAAAACTATTACTTGTTTCTCACTCGTGTTCGTCATTGACATTTGTGATCCTATTTAGTAAACAACATAAAAAAAATGCCACGATTATAATTATAGTAATATATTGATTCCCTGTATAAACAATATATACCACCTATATATATTGTAAAAACAATATATAACAATATTTTCTGGTTCTAACCTTATTAATTCATCTATTAGTATTAACTCTCTCTTATCATCACATCATTAAATAATCAATGTTATCTTAATATTTTTAATGTAATCAAGACACATTTTGCAAAGCTAAAAACGACACCTAATAGGGAACGGAGGGAAACAACAACAATCAGAGATTACATATTTCCAATCTACCCTAGTCTCAACAGATTAATATAGTATTCTTTTGCTCCTCTAATCTGATTAAGCATACATTTCTTTTCGCAAATACTTACACTGGCTGGGGGAAAAAAAACATATTCACAACTAAATTTCACATTCCAGACCCTGTAACCTCTCTCAAACATATGAAACATATAAACCAACTCCTAGAGCAAGCAAATATGAAATAACTATCGTAAACTATTAAAAGAAAAACAACTTAATTGCATTCTTTATATATTGTTTATGATAAACAATATTAATGCCAAACAATTTATACTGAGTAACATCATATATTATTTCACCAATTGACTTCAATATTAACTAATTATAATTCACTAATTGATTATTTTTCCAAATAATGGTTATTTTCCAACCAAAAATGAGGTAATGTACTACTTTTTCCCAAAAAAAAAGATAAAATATTTTTTTCCAAATAAATGCTACCTTTCTCAATCCTTAATCTGTAATCTAAAAGAAGAACTTAAACCCATTGGAGAACTCACCTTAAATCGTCGTGTAGCAGAACCGGGATAATCGACAGCCAACCGTCAACCAGTTACAACACTATCTAAAAATATTCATTTCTCTATCTAATCTTGCTACTTTTCTTCACTTCAATATTCATTTCTTCTGCCAATCAAAACCAACAACAGCCACAAAAAAATTAAGAATGTTGTTAGATTCAGAAGATGATGGTGAAAGTAATCAGCCAATCACTATCAAGAAAAAAACTCACTTCTTCTTATTCAATAGCAAAAAAAGCTTTCTCAATCAAGAACAAAACTAAACTCATTAAGCCCATTACAACTCCATCAAAAAATCAAAAAAAGCTAATCAAAAACACTATTAATGGCGGACTCAAGAACCAGTCTAAGCGGATTAAGCTCCCATCTTATTCATCATCCAAAAATTAAAACAAAATTAAAACACGCACGCAGGATGCTACACTCACTATCGCACAACTAACACATAGAACACTAATCTAATCGCACAAAAATAAGCACCAATCCAGCAAAACCACACGGAAACAGAAAAACAGAGAGTAAATAAAAAATATCTATCCAACCAATATATTCAGAGGAAAAGAGGGGAATAAACCGAAAAGGCTGATCGTTTAAATAGAACAAAAAAATAAATTTTAAAATAATGGAGATGGATAAGAATCAAAAACCATCTTCAGAAAGTTGAGAAGTGGGTGGGAGAGAGAAGTTATAACGTCACTTAAAAAACCCACCCAAAGAAAAAGGAATAAAAGGAAATTAAAAAAAAAAAAAAAAAGGAATGAAACTGTGCGAATAAATTTAGGAGAAATTACAACGTGTAATCTTTTATTCCCAAAAAAATCTAGGGTTTCTCCAAAAAAATAACCAATGTTACTTCTTTATATATATATATATATATATATATATATATATATATATATATATATATATATATATATATATATATATATATATATATATATAAACAGCATACGTAGGGAAAATATGTAAAAATAAAAGATTGGTATTAAGCACCAGAAATACGAAAAACCATTGAAAGGTATGTTTTTACCTGGTAAAAACCTAGGGTACAAGAGCTGAAAGGGGGAAGATGAAGATTATTCACTATTTATACCTATTAATTTCGTAATTGTGGTATTTTGGAAGGATATTTTCGATATTTCACATAGGTTGCTGTATGGGATTGAGTATGTGATAATTAGTCAAGCCAATTTTGGCTTGACTAACAATAATTCAATTGAGGGATTAAATGAGTGGGCCCAACTGTCAAGAATGGTAAAATCAACCAAACCAAACGTTGTACAAATCGATACATCCCATCTCATCCCTTGTAATACCCCCAAGCAAAGATGCCCATATAGATATATTAATATGGATGGTCGACGGAGAAGACAACGTAACGTAATTATTACTTATGAATTACTAATATATTTAAATATGAATATATAATAGTTCTTCAATTCCTCGTTTTTGACTAGCTAGTTGAATGTGGCAATAGGGTGGAATAATTTAATGGTGCACAGAGGACACATTTTATAATTATAATTATAATTATAATTAATTGTTGGAAGAATTGGGAGCCAGCAATTGTCCCCTTTCTCATGTCAACCATGAAATGTGATGTATATATCTGTCACTCTATTATTATTATTATTATTTTTTTATTTTATTTTTAATGTTCGTTCCTTTAATCATCATACCCTATATATCGTGGAGCAGAAATTTCATACAGAGATGAAACAATTAACAAATTAAAAGTGAAATGAAGTATATTGTTGAAAAGGTAGCATATATAATAAGAGATGGATCATTAATTAATTAATTCTAAATTTTGACGTGGACACGCATTATATATATTTTGGAAATAAATAAATTATAAATATATTCTTGATTCCACTAATATATGTGTATATATATATTGCAATGTTGATGTTGATGATTGTTGCATGATCTGCATCGATCAGGTGGTATGAGGGCCCAAGAATAGACATGTCTTATCCCATTATCAAACAAATTTTAATTTACCTTTTGTGTCTTCGCCTCTTTAATGAAGGATTGTTGAGCACATATTTGAATTGATGTTGTTGTTGAGTTCTCCATCCATTTAATGGCCGATACCTAAATAATAAACTCATTTCTAATACTGTGATCTCTAGTTTCATATTATTATAATAAGCAGGCAGCAGCTGCAAGTGATGAGCTGATTAATTAATTAATTAATTAATTAATTAATTACAGTGAGACGCTAATTATTTATTATTTAATAACCAAATTCGGATACCCAAATAACCATAGTTAATCAATTATTACCGACAACGTAACGTAACTCATGATTTAGAGTGAACTAACACACGAGAGAGAATCACATCACATGTTTGATGAAGAAAGAGCTATTCTTACTAAACTGGCCGGTAATCTAACAAACAAACTAATTAATTAAACTCCTTCATCCGATCCACATTATTATTCATATTCAGAAAATAACTAGACTACATATTAATTCAAAACTACTAGGAAGATTATTTAATAAATTAATTAAAAACAGATAAAGGAATAATGATGGAACTCCTCCTGGCAGCAGATGATGATGATGATGATGAAGATGATGATGGTCCCGCCGCCATCATCATCATAAGACCACCACCTCCTGCGTTTGTTGTTGTCTCCTGATCATGTTTCTTGATCTGTGTTTTCTTGCGCTTCTTCTTCTCGTAAGCGATCCCTCTGGCCTTGGCCTGTGAATCCCTAACCTCCCTCAGATAAAGCCTTACTGCTCTAGCCCCAAAAGGGTTCGCCTCCGGCCTACCACCGTTCTCTTCAAACGCCGCGCGTAGCCTCCCAACAAGCGCGTCCAGACTCCCCCATGCCTGCCTCAGCGGGCATGGGCACGGTGCCGGTGGATTAGGGTGCCCGAAGAATGGGCACCCGTTGTTGTGTACCTTTGTCTTACCGAATTGGTCCAGGTACCTCAGGAATTCTAGTATGTGTGCCCCGCTGCACCTACACAGTACTAGCGGCGGCTTGTGGTTCTTCAGGTACTGCCCGAACGTGTTCCAGTCCCGACGCTTCTGTGATTCGTACCGGCTCAGCGCCGCGCCTACTGTCTTTTCGCTGCCGTTGCTGTTTTCTGATGTCGAATTACTAACTATGGCTGCTGAACCAGACATCGCGCGAGATCTTCTTATTCACTTACTTATTTCAACACATACACATATATATATATATATAGTAAGTTCTAACTTGACCTAATAATTAATTAATTAATAACCTCAATAATTAATAAGCTAAGATAAGCTGCCATGCATTTGTCAAACCATGATATTGCCAAGAAATTGTGGGGGGTAGCATATATATATGTGTGATTTGAAAAGGGCAGCTGCATGTGATGTGTAGATGCAGAAAATTAAAACCTAGCTATACTACTCGTGTATTTTTGTTTTCAAGAATGAAAACCTAAGAGAGAGAAAGAACAAGTTAACTGATACACACCCATACAGACAGTATTATATATATATAAAATATATAGTGTGAGGGGTAGCTAGAAAATTTATAAGGAGGAGACAATAATATATAATTCAATAAAATGTAAACTTGGTTTGTGTGAAAGAGAGAGTTTCATTAAGATGAAGAAGAAGAAGAAAGAAAAAGGGAAGAGGACAAGAGAGAGAGAGAGAGAGAGAGAGAGAGAAGGAGAGAGAGGGGAGGGCAGGCCCCCCTCCCCACGCACAGACAAGGGGAGAGACGTGATGACAGTTTGAATATCACTTCAACCTGTCTTCTCAACATTATTATTATTTTTTTCTTTTTCTTTTTTTTTCTTAATTATATTTATATATTATACTACACAATTTGTTTGTGGAAAATTCCAAGTTTGGTAGTACATTTGTGGCAGTGTTGGGTTGCATCAGAATCATCACACTCTTTTATAACTTTGCTTCTTTCTTTGGTAAATTGTTTCTTGCCAGTCCTTTGACCAATCTTCTTCTTGCATGGGATCCATCTCTTTTTATTTTTATTACCTCCCCGGCCCCAATTCTTTTTTTCTTTTTCTTTTATATTTATATTTTCTTAATTAAATATATTTGTTATGTTTATAAGTGCTGTTTCTAGTAATTGTACGCGCACGTTGGTCGGAAATGAAACTTATTCTGTATAAAAAATATCTAAATATATATATATATATGGTCGGAATAAATGCAAGTTGCAAAATATAATATCACATGCATTATTGTAACTCATGCACCCTAATGCGTCTAATCATGCAAATAACCCTATCAAATCAAGTCCTTTTTCTGGAAACAATATTATTTGTAATCTATTGCACCTTACCTGACAATATATTATTGTAATCTTTTTTTGTACAAGTATATAAAAATATATATATAATATAAATGTAATCATTGACTGCAGAAAATATAAACTAGGAGAGCAAAAAACAAATACTTATATTAAAATAACTTGGAGTTTGAAATTTGAATTCAGACAAGATTATTAACCTATTTTAGTGTCAACAAATAACGTCTATTTCTAGAGTCCATATATATTAACTGAAAGTTGCATCGAAATACGAAAAATATTGTTAAATCAATTTGAAGTAGAAAAATAAAGGGATTTGCTTTTTACCGTTTGAAAAAGGCTATTTACCGTTCAAAAAAACTCTCTCTCTCTCTCTCTAAAAAAAATTGCTCTCAAGACAATTTCTTCACAAATCATTCTTATTGGTGTGATATACGAACATAAATGAATTTATCGAATGAAGATCGGGATAGCGAACACAGCGAGGTAAAAATTCCGTCTTTTCGATCGAAAAAACTGGGCTAAACATTCAAAAGCCCAACTTGGCGCCCGACAGTGCAGTGCACGCCCATGTTGGGCGTG